>JARHVA010000663.1:997500-1062500 GCA_037957365.1 Torreya grandis
AGGAGGAATAAGTGGAGGATGAAAATGATGATGAAGAGGGGGAGAATGAGATGTTAGATAAAAATAAGGATGAAGTGGATAAACTAGCTAATTATTTTAAGGTTGAGCTACAAAAATATATTATGTATGAAGAGTCAGAAGGGGCTTGTAAGAGGAAATAAAGAAAGGAGGATGGTAGAGAATATTGAGCTCCATAATAACTTGATTTATTATATTATTAAAGATAATAATATGAAAATTTATGTTGGAGGTAGTACCAATGTTCCTAAGTAGAGTTTTTTTTTATGAGGGTGAAGGCATGGTTTCCAAGATTCAAAAGTTAGAAGACATAAGTGAGAATTTGGAAGTCGAGAAGATTATGTTTCAAGGTAACATTTATAAATTGGTATAGTTTCTAAAGTTTAGCATCAAAAAATATTTCTAACATTACTGTTTTAAGGTAAGTCTTAAAAGTAGATAAAGGGAAACATAGTGGAGTCCAAACAAGTAAAAGAATCAAGGGTCTAGATAAAGGAAAGACTATGGAGCTAGATAATTCTACGGTGGATGACATTGAAAAGGTCCTAAAAGATTTATTCAAAGAATGGAACCTTTTGCTAAAATATCTAGATATGTAATATGAGAAGTCTATATTTTTGTCTTTTTTATGTGTTTAGGCTATAAATTTACTATGTATGATAGTTTTTTTGTTACTTTTGTGTTAATTATTTATAGTTGTTAGCTTCTTTTAGCCTTAAGCCTATTTAATGTAACTGGGATGGTACCTTGTCAAAACTTGCATTTTACTCTCAATAAAAAAATTATTTATTCATGTTTCATTAAATATTTGCATAGAAAAATGTGCAACACTCAAAACCTACTTGAGCACACCCATTATGGTTTTCTTCAGGTATCACCTCCTATGCTTTTACTCTATTAATTCCATTACTAGAATAAATGGGGAAAATATAGACACTCATATTTGGTAGTAGGCAATTGATAATGTTAGATATGACCAACTCATATTTATTATTAGACACTTAAAAATGTCATATTTGACCAATATTTAATATAATTGACTTATACAAACTTACATGAATCTTGTTCACATTATTCCTTATACATTCATCCACATATGATCTTGACCTTCAAAACTTTATATTAATATTACACATTATTTTCCTTAGTATTTAGCTAAATAACTTAACACCATTATCATATTTTCCCATGATCTTTGATCATTGTTCTTGATCTCTTGAAAAGTCTATGCCTTCTCAAATAGTGCCACACTGTGGGTCTATCTACATGGGTTATATCTACCCATACACCATTTAATAATTTTTTTTAAATATAAATTATCCATATGGGTTAGACTATATATTTCACATGTTGGTTTTAAGGAAATTACCCAGAGAATCAAATACACACACGCGCACGCACACACACACACACACACACACACACACACACACACACACACACACACACACACACACACACACACACACACACACACACACACAGTGTGTGTGTGTGTGTGTGTGTGTGTGTGTGTGTGTGTGTGTGTGTGTGTGTGTGTGTGTGTGTGTGTGTGTGTGTGTGTGTGTGTGTGTGTGTGTGTGTGCACAAAAATACATACATACATGTAGTATGTATACATATATATTACAACCCTAAGTGTATTCACATCTAAAAAATTATCTATCTATCAATATAAATCACTCTGAATGTAAAGAGGAACTATCCTAAAGTTCCAAATATTGAAAAACTTAATGGAAAAATACTTTATCTAATTATAAATACCTTTTCAAGGTCAAATCACATATTTTCACATGTTGAAATCCATACACATGATTGCACTACATGCTAGTGTTACATTGATTACACATACTAGGCTAGGTGGGAGAACTATGTTGGATTTTACTTCTATCTTATGAATATTAGATATGTAGGAAAAAATTATCCATAGGGGATGGTTGAGGTCAGATCAAACCATCCATTTCACTCATTTTATTGATTTACAATGATGTCATATTACATTGTAAAGAGTTAGGTTTTTGAAGCAAGGAAAAGAAAAACATAGTTTCTTGTAGTAGATCATAGGGATATAAATCTATAGGAAGCATTGATAGACATAGGTACAATGAGTGAAATAATAATAAAATCAATTTAGACACATAGGATAGTTACACACCCTAATAAATACTACTTCACTATGTAAGCATCTAAGAAACATAGACTTGTCCCAACTCACACAAACATTCTATTTTTAGATCCAAGAAAAATATAATACATCCAATTCACTTTTCCTATGAATATAAATTGACCTTAATATGAATTATTGATAATGATATTTTACCAAATAAAGGTTAGTTAACGCAAATAATTTGATGATATCAATGAGATAAGTTAGGCTAACAAGGCAAACCTAGTCTTTCCATCTTGATTTCCCTTGAAATTATTTATCACAAAGCACTAAAATATAAGGGGGATATTAATTCATCATAATTTCAACCCAAGGTAAGAATACATAAAAATATATTATTTCCTTTTTCCTTTTTTTGGTATATTAGATTGGTTCAATTTTTTTTTTTCATGTTTAGTTTAACACATGCTTGTTATCTCATTGATATCTTTAGATGTTTTTAAATTTAAATTACATGTAAATAATGCTTACCACCTAATGTAATTTTTATTACCTCTAGATATTTTATTATAATTTAATGAAACCTTGGATTTATTTATGTTGTATGATTTCTATTATATGCGTAGATTCCCCTTTTATATACATTTACAACCACCTATGTTCAAGACCCTTATATATAAAATAGATCTATTTGTGTACTATAATTTTTAGGTGTTAGATAAAAAATGGTATTTTACCTTTTTATGTTTTATAGGATCCTTTATTATATACTATTTGAGACTTACATACATATTTTGCTTAGGCTAATTTTTCATGAAAGGTTTTTATATCGATATCAATTGGAATAGGATAAATATTCATGGTCCCACTAGAAGGGTAAATTCTACCATATTTTTATTCATGTCCCTAATTTATTTTTCCATTTTTCCATGAAATATTGTCATATCATCTAATTCCTTATTTACAATATGATTTCACTTTTAAGTTTTTTATATTCTACCTCTAGTGTAATTATTGATTTATTTATTAAAAAATGTGATATGTATGTTGTATGAATCCACTTCAAAAGGATTCTTGGTTGATTACCCAATGGGAATATACTCTACCATAATAATTTAATAACACTCTTCAAAATATTCTATCTTAATTTGACACATTGGCATCTCATAAATAGGAGCCACATTTCATTCAAATAAATATCCTATGTCCACATTAAATTTTGATCCATAAAAGGCATGTATAATTTTAACATAAGTAGCATTAACATTAAATAGTTTAGTATGGCCCTATTATTTCATTATTTTATGCATTCCCAAGGTTATTTATTGGTCTCATCAAGGTAATCTATCGTAATACTCTACTTGAATATTTATGTGGTTTTCTCAAGGGAGGATTTATGTTTTTTTTTTAAACATGTATAACTAGATTCAAAAGCAACTTATTTATCTTATGTAAGAAGATAATAAAATAATTACTTCCCTTATTAGTCCTTTTATATCTTGATGACACCCCATCTATTATTTAGTTTTGTAGTATTCATGAAGATGGGATCCTCCAAGACTTGTATTTATTTTTTGAGCCTTTGGCCATTAAGTTCATCATCATCAAGAGAATTAATGATTTCTTTTTCTTGTTTCTTTTTTTATTATACCTTATTATGGTTTATCTTATGCCATAGGACATCTTGAATAATAGGATCCTACACAATGTTGTCAACAATATTATCTTAATACACTTTATGTGATCATATTTATGTGTGTTGAGGTTGTTAAGTAGTAGCTACTTCATAGCCAAGTGGGAGGGATGCAAATTATTCCTCATCACTTTTATATCTTACATAAAATATATTATAAACCTTATTATGATTATTTTATATTATAATTTCCTTAAAAAATAGATAAATTCTATCAATAGTTTCCATAATGTGAGAATATGGACCTAACTCCACACAACATGTTACCCATTCCTCATGACCCCTTACAGAGTCTCCAGTCTACTGCAAAGATTGGGTACTTGCATGAGAAAGTAGGTAGCACTAAAAAAAAATTTATCCTTTTATAATATAATAGCCTACCATGCCCCAATGGACCTTAGCTCTATCATGAGGCCAACTATGGAGTTTGAGATTTAATTATAAAAAAGAGATGTGCTTAAAATCACATCTTTTAGTGTGATTTGAATTTTGATATTTTTATATGTTACCTTTTAGATCATTGCCTTTTGTTAAATGATTTGGATTTTGAATATTTTATGGATTTTAAGATTCCTCCTCCATATGGACTTGGAATGACCAATCGTGAGAGATAACATGATATAAATTATTTAACTTTAGGCTTTGGATAAAGGAAACTAAGTATCCAAAGATAATATTGGCTAGAACCTTTAAGATTAACAATTAAACTAGTTATCTCAAGTTTCAACCATGTGCATGCTTAGTTTACAAAAGGGAATAAAGGGAAACAAAGGGAGATCCAAAGTGGATTGGTAAAGGGAGATTATAATGAGATGAATTTTTTACCAACTAATCTCATGGTAAAGAAGGAATTACTAAAGGGATCAAGGTTTGTATAACTAAGTCACAATAACAATTATTTGTGTTTATATAGATAAGATAGAAAACAAGCATGAAAAAGAAAAAGGGTAATCTTAAGAAAGGAACTCAAGAAGAAAATGAATCTAATTATAAAAAACAATCCATAAGAGAACATAATGATATCATAATAAATATAAACTGCAAAACCAAAGTCACTATATAAGATAGATAAGAATTTGACATAATGTCAAATGATATAATAATAGATAAATGTAAAGTTGGAACACACGTAAAATCTGAAAAAAATGTAAGAATACCATGAATGTGTTCATAAGTACTGATATATTTATCAACACACATTATTCATAACATCTAATAAGTCCTTATGAAGTTAAACTCAAAATGTAGCTAAAGTTTCATCGATCTTCAAGGAAAGTTGAGAAAATACTTCACATTAAATCTCCTCAATAGAAAATGTAGGAATGTTTGAAGGACCATGCTAATGAGGGATATCATGTAGGGGATGCTTAGGAGAATGCATGGGAGTGGTTTTTATAGGATATGAAGGGGTAACTGGTGGGGAAGGTGCCACTAGTGAGGGACTTATGGGTGGAGAAGAATCCATATGTAATGGAAGGTCCATGAGTGAGGGATTCATGGGTAAAGGAATAATAAGTAGAGAAGGGACCATAGGAGGTGGAGCCACTGGGGAAGAAAGGGAAGCCTTATTTCAAGAGTGACCTATGGGAGGAAGGGTATAAGGTTTAATAATGGTTAAGAAGTGATCCTTGAGATGCTACTGAAGGATGCATCAGTGATCAATGTGATGTGTGACACATTAGTTTCATAGATAATATACCTCTCAGTAATTAATAAGATACTTAGGTAATACTTTTGGGGGAGGCATAGCCTTGTTTGAAGGCTAATGAGTAGTGGGATGAAAGGCATCAATATATTAATGCTACTTTTGACAATACATTGATGAGTGATTATCTATGTTGTGGAAGCAATATATATGCTTGTGAGTAATCTTGGTAGGTGTAATCATATGAGGAGTGGAAATAGAAGATGAGGAAGTTTGGTATAAGGAATAGTCTCTAGTCTAATGACCATCAACTTTATGAATTTCATAATAAGGTTGATCAGCTAATTTGGTGGGTGAAGGATCTAGCTACAGTAAAGGGAGAAAACCATCACCAAGAGAATGTGGGGTCAATGGAGAGACTATACAAGGCTCAAATAAAGGATAAATAGGATTAGAAATAGTAAGAGACTTAACTAAAGTGGGAATATGTTCCAAATTAGGCTCTAATAAGGGTGGGGTAGGGTCCATATAAGGATGGAAGACAATCATAAGTATCTTAGGGATAAGTAAACTAGAGGGGTATTGAAATCTAACAAAGTTATAGGGACCAATCACATCATGATCCATAAGCATAATCCTATGAGGTTCATCAAAAATTGGAAGTGTGCACACCATCTCTACCTTATAATAAAGAGGAAAAATATTGAAAGACTAAAGAAAAGATGAATGATAATGAATAATCTAAACATCTTAGCCCTAAATTAGACCTATTATAAATGGATCATCTAAGGTATATCCATCATCATGATCAAGTGTATGAATATCAATGGCATAAGTAGGATGACCTTGTCATCCAATGTGGTGTGATGAATGGAATGTTGAGTCTTAGTTAAGATGATAGGTATATCATCACAAGGTTGTTGATGAGAAAAAGGTTTGAAAAGAAGTAAGAAGGTGAGAGATTAGATGTGGTGAGATATTTGAGGTTTTAATCTTTAGATTGATCTCATTAGGCTTATCATCATTAAAATCTAGGAGGTTATGAAGTATATTCTTGATGAGTTGAAGATGATATTATAACCTCAGATGGAATTGATAGGAAAGTTAAACCATTAAGGTTCACTAAATGAAATGCTTGGTAAGGGTTCAAGGGTAGGAATCTTGAACACACTATAATCTTGGAATTATTCAAAATTCTAAGGATTGGTGTCACCTTGAATCCTGTAGATGGATTCATAGTGAGGAAATTTAACACATGGGTAAGAAAAAGAGGTAACTACTCTCATACAATGAGTTTATGGCCTACCAAGAAAAAGGTTATAAGATAGAGGAAAGTTAAATATCAACACCTTCACATGGATGGTGATAGGTGGGAAAATTATGAGGATCCACACACAACCTAAAGGAGGCATTTGAATTTGGTCATTTCCTTGACATGTGTTGTGTGTGGACTTAATATTACACTAAAAATATCCAAGGTTTTTGATAAAGTCAAGAGAGGTAACATAAGTTCTAGAACCCTCATCAATCAAAGCATGCTTGACTTGGATATCACCAATTTGGATGTTGATAAAAAGGGGAGGATCATATAAATGAAGTAGAATCTCATCGAGAATCATATAAGTAATAATAAATTTGATGGAAAGAGAAGTGCACATTATTTTATCAACATGTATGCAATCTCTTCACATTATTGTAATATGTTATATTTTGATCTAGATAAGGTGGCTTCACATCTTACTAGGGGAGGGTGAGAGATTTTTATTTTGAATAAAAGTTTCATAAGATGATTATGATGATGTGGAGAGGCCCTCATATGTTTTAGAAATGGGATTTGAGATGGGAGTTTAATAATCTCTATAATAGAATCCCACTCATCATAACCCATAAGAGGACTATTGGAAAGAAGTGCATAGTGTTAAAGGAGGTCATCAAAAGGGAGATCCAAAGTGAATATGAATTTATGTTGATAAAAGGCATGAGGTTTAATTGAAGGACAAGTTTGTTGATTATATTGAGGAGATGAGATATTTGATGCAGGTTTGGTTTCAAAAAAAATGTTGATAGAAGTTTGAGTATCATTGGTGATGAGTAAAGAATCTAGAGTGATGGTATAAATGGTATGAGAAGTGTTATCTAAGGGAGGTGTTGGAATAGGCTCATAAAAAGATATGAGATATTTTTTCCCCAACTCTTTTAATCAAATTGGATAATAATCTTGGATAACATGAAATGCGCAAGATAATTGAGGTGTGTGGATAGGTTGAAGATCAGTGAAAGCAACCACCCTTTGCATATTAGTCATTTTGACCACATTCTCTTCAGGATTTGGGTCAAGAAGAGTGTCAATGTTATTGGTATAATGGGTAGGATTGTCTTGGTTATATTATTTATTTATAATAATATATTTATACATGGATAAATAAACATTATCCTAATTCCAAGCTTGAGATTTAGTTTGTGTTTCATGGGATTTGAAAGTAATGTCAAAGGTTTGTTGGCATTGATGAAAGATAGAATCATAATGGTAAAAATTGGGACCAAGAAGGAAATCCATAACCAAATTATAAATTTTCCTATAGGTCTCATGAGAATGACCCCAACTAGCATTAAACCAACAAAATTTATTAGGATCATACTAAGATTTCATGGGACAAGTAGGATGAAGTTCTCATAGGAGAGGCCTTGGTAGACATTTTGTAATTACACTAGTGATAAAGATTTATAAACATTTATGTTTTTGGTTATAGATAAATGAGGATTAGTGGTGTGGTTAGGAGGGGAATCTTTTTTTGGAATTTGGTTGGGAATAATAGTTTGAATAGTATGAATCATATCATATAATCAGTGACATAATCATTAGTAACATGATGATTCTTATTCTTGAATAACATGCAAGTACCCATATAAGGTTAGGATGTCTTGAATTGATGCATAAGGAAATATTAATGCTTAGTTTGGTCAATATCCTCCTCTAAAGTACATGAAAAGAGAGTCTAGACCTGATATTGCAACTTAGGAAAAAGAGCATTAGTAAATAGATAGAAAAGGTTATCAGCTGCCATATTATGTTTGTATTTGTTAGACAATGTCTTCCATCATTTAGTGAAATCTTGGGAAATTTTAGTCTCAAGTTACTTAAAATTGATAAAGTGGGCTAAGGTATTCTTAGGGAGATCACTAATTTAAAACTCTTGGACTAGAGCATGTAAAAAATCTTCCAAACTAGTAATAGAATGAGATTTGAGTTGGTTGTAACACTCTAAAGCATTAGCCATGAGAGTTTTGGATAAGATCTTGGTATAAATAAATGTGATTATTTTGACCCAATATATATATATATATATATATATATATATATATATATATATATATATATATATATATATATATATATATATATTTCCAAATGTTTTTAAATGAAGAGTAGGATCAATTGATCCATTTTAAGAAATGGTAGGGGTGATACCTCCTATATCGATATTAGCAATTTGATATGTAATAGGCTCTATTTGAATATGCTTGATTATATTATTAAAAAGAGGAGGTTGAGGAATAATATTACCATGGGAATATCAAAGAGGAGGTGGGGAAAAATTTTAGTTATGCATGCCCCATGGGATTTGTTGAGGGTGGGTTTGAAGATGGATAAGATGATTTTGCATTTGCATCATTTGATTTGCATTGTTAGCTTGAAAAAAATTCATTTGATTAAGAGTTTTTAATAGGATTTGATGGTTTTGAGTTGCATTATTGGCATTTTTTAAAGTATTAGAATTGTAAGTAATGGCTTGGGTACCACTATGGGTGTTATTAGGAGCTTGAAAAGAACTGTTAGTAAGTGAGGCACTAGTGGCATAATTTTCTTATGTGGTAAAACATGGAATAGTATAGGGATGATAAGAAGTATCACTAGATGAATGATTACCATGGGTAGAAAATGATTCACTAGTGGAATAATTGAGAAGAGTGGGTCTTGGAAGAGGCCCATTAGATGTGGAACCTACCATGTTAGTAGAGATACTAGGCATGGAGGTGGAGGAAATCAAAGAGGAAGAAGTCATGATATGAGAAGGATTCAAAATATAGGAAAGAGGTTGAAAATTAAAGAAGTCATTATCTCTAAATTTACGTGATAATGTGGGAGAAGTTGAATGGGGATCCTCAACTTGACCACTTATCATGAGATGGTAAATAATAGAAGGATACTTTACTTGATGTTGAGTAAATTCATTGATGAAGAAGATCATTTTCTAGTGTATACTCTAATTTGGGTTGATATTTAAGTGAGAAGATAGGATTACAAAGAAAATAAGAGTGAGGAGGGGTCCCATATTTTGTATTGCAAGTGGTGATATGAACATTACTTTCATATAGGGTAGGAGCATAAGATGCTTATGGGAGAAACTATTAGGGTTGGTAAGACTCATCATATTTGTTAAATTCAACTCAATGTTATCTTCAAATAGGAATTTAATGATGAAGTAGAGAGATTAGGAAAGGCAAAGTTAATGCAAAATCAAAGAGAGATAAAATGTAGATAAGAGTATAGAGTTGACTGGATTAACCTAGTACTGAAAGCAGGGTATGAAAATTGAGCCAACAAAGATATAAAGTTGACCATGTTGACCTAGTACTATAACCTAAGATAAAGGGTATCCTTATAAGGATACAAATTCAACTAGGTTGACTTAGTACTATAACCTGAGAGGTAAAAATGATTATTAGGTCAACCAGGTTGACTTAATATTATAGTTAGGGAAGAAGATAGTTTTTAAGAGATTGTGTCAAATATAATTATAGTGTATTAAAAATAGGAAAAAATTTACAATGTTATTTAAATAAATAAATGGAATTAATTAAATAATAAATTAGGTCAATGATAATGATCCAATTTAGGAACACAACATAAAACCTTACACCAACACTAGCTAATGCATGTTTTTGCAATACAACATACAATTAGTAGAGAGGAAGCAACAAATTCAAAAGTAAATGCTAACTAAGTGGTCATCCTGAATGTTTTTAGATTATTATAAAGTGTTATTTTAAGCATGATAGGGAATTTGGCTAAAATTAGGGAACTATAAATTAATCTATGGATGGTTTTAGGATGTTTAGGCTAAAAAATATCTATGTTGGTAATGGTATTATCTTGGTATCAAGGCCTACCCCCTCACTTCACAATCTTGTAGTGATAAGGGTGTTGGGTGCTTAGCTAATATTTAACATTAACCACATGTTTGTACTTATCTAGAAAACCAAGTTAGCTTACCCCTTGGTGATGAAATATAGTAAGGTAGGCCTTGGGTAGACAAATGTTTAAATGAGTTTTGAAATTATGTGATTTGGTAGTGTGTATAAAAAGAGAAAAATAGTGCAGCTAAATGTGATCCAGGAGAGTAGTTACCAAAATATATGGTATCAAATTTCCCCTATACTATCTTCATAATGAAGAGATCATAAAGATATTTCCAATGTATTTTATTGTTTGAAAAATAGACTCCGTATGCAGAGGTTATGGCCCATTTAAGTTTTTAGGTAACATGGAAAAAATGCGTAGCTATGATGATTGGACATGCACGTGGTCCAATACATTATTGAAATATGGACTAATGAAATCCTCATATTTGGAGTATCCAAAATAGTTCCAAAATATTCTCCAAGATTTTTGACAAATCCTACTTCCTAAGGCTTGAGAAATGGGATTAACTCTATGAGTATCTCTTTCCCCACAAATGTGGGATATCTCCCATATAAATTGGGATATCTCCCATATAAATGCATGGGAGGTATATCAAAAGAGAAATATATGAAGGGTGGTTCAAAATTTTATGCCCCATTTTAGGAGATAAGGCTAAGAATATTAAATAAAGGCTTGTACATGGGGATGGATAATGAATTAATCCATAATTGGTGGGTTTCAAAAAACTATATAAACCCATGAACCTCATTTATAAACTAATTCCAAGATGATTCCAAGAGCAATTCAAGATCTCATTGTAATTATTTGAGAATAAATATCTCACTTGCATTACATTCTTGGATTTTGTAAGCTTTGATTATCTATTATTCATAGGGTGTTATTAATCTAAGTATTGTAATAATATCTTTATTGTAGGAGTTAACACTACTTGAAGGCCACAGAGGAGGATCATTATATGGAGCTGATGACTGATGCCTATTCTAACTGAGCTTTGTGCAGAGGATTTTGGAGGCCATGCAGTAGAGGAAAAGTCAATAAGGTGTGAAGTAGGGAGGCCATTCTGAAACATTATCCAAATCTTCCAAGACTAGTATAGGTCTCTACAGGACTGATTAATGCTTGAGTTTGTGATAGATTCATTATAGTTTTGTAAGTTTTAAATTTGTATTTGAAAATGTATTTTTATAATGAATTAGTTCATCATTTAGATAACCCAGAGATGTAGTCATCTACCAAACTCTATTATCAACTTGTGTGAAGTGTTCATTATTACTTGCATTGCATTATTTTTATTTGATTATATTTATGGAGTTAAATTTAGGTATTAAAACTAATTTGCCTATAAGGATCCAATAAGTAAACTTTTTAGAGTAGGAAATCTACCTATTTATGGATCATGTTGGTATCAAATTATTTCAAATGCAAGATTTGCATCTAATTATGTATCCTATTGATATCGGTTTCAATTACTTGTAGACATTTTAGACTTGTTTAATCTACTATTGCAGTGTGCAATTATTGGAGGTACAGGTTGTTTATAGGAGCAAGAAATCATGGGCAAAGCCTTGAAGAATGAAAGGCCTGAATATCTTGAAGTATTCAATCAACTAATCTAGGATGAGAATAATTTCTTGAGATCCAAGTTTCACTACTTAGAAGATGAGGTTAAATGTTTGAAAGTTGATTTGGAAACCAAGGATGAGATCTTAGCATAGTTTTAGAGTAGTGAATAGAAGGAGTTACCTTCCACCATAAATTTAGAGACCATGATGGATGATTGCACTATAAGTTCACCATGTAACACTTCCTCCTAGTCAATTTTTGATGTATTTTTTGGTGATTTTGAGAAACACACTAGAGGCATTAGCTCAAAACTATTTTTTAAAATGGGTTTTGATGGAAGAGGTATTAGAAAGAATAGCCAAGGTATTACTAACACAATATAGGTCAAGGATCATCCTTATTTTTTAGGTTTAGCTTATGATAGTGAGTGAATGGAAATTGGAGAGAGTTCTAGAATTGTTGAAGGAAGATAGGCTTCCAACAACCAAGTGCTTACACTACTAGTACAACAAAAATCCTCCATGTAGAATAACAAGTCATCATAATAAGATGATAAAAGGTGTTAACAAATGACTAGAAGAGGTAATTAAATTCTACCTCCTCATTCTTACACTCATCATAGTACTAGATAAAATTATGTAAATTCAAAAAATTCTAATCCTCTCTTTGAGTAAAAAAAATATGGCTGTGATATACAAAAATTGTGGCATGTTTTTCCTTTCACTTTTTTGGGGTAAGTAATAATTATATTGCCAATTATTTGAAGATAAGGTCATTGATAAAGAAGTTGATGCCTTTTATCTAAAATAAGGTAGGTAATAAAGACAAATCTCATCGTTCAGAGTCAAGAAATGGTAAATGTGATTCCTCATCAAAGAAGGAGGACAAGAGGAACTTTTGTGCTTATTGTCATTTGAATGGGCATCAGGTTGAGCAATGTTGGAAAATTCTTCCATCTCAAAATAGTAAGATGAAGATGGAATATATACCTATTGTAAAGGTAAAGGATGTTCTTAATCCACCACCAATTAATGAGTCAACCCAGGTATTTATTGAGGAAATAAAACCATCTAAATAGGATAATCTGATAAAATGGGTTGGTAAGCAATTCCTTAGTTTTATGTTTGCATAACTAGAATTGTAGATTAGCATGTAATTTTTTCAAAGCATATTTAGTATTTTTGATGATTAAAGGAAAATTTGCTCCTATTTTAGCTTTGTATATATTTGGAGTAACCAAATGAGGATAATCTTGTGACAGGTTTATCATGTTTGATTTTTCTCACATTTTAATTAACTCCATTGTGAATTTGATAGTAGTATACATAGGTTGTTTGGAACATGTTTAGTGTACCTATTTGATACTTACAATTTAAGTAGCTATTGTTATGAAATTATATCTAATGATAGAATGTGTAGGATGTAGTTCAAGACCCATACATGGAAAACATTTTGTATACAATTATAATAGGTGATATTTTATAGTTACAAGAATTTCACCATTTTGGGGATGTAACTAGTGGCATAAATAAATTTTGCCATCCCCATGCTATACATGATATCTTATTCACTAGTATATCACTAACCCAATTAGACACTATTATTTTTGACATTGAGATGAATTTTTCAAGCTAATCATTTTGTGTGATGGTGTGCTTATAGTGAATTGATGATTTTCCATAGGAAAGGAATGGCATAGCCTACCCATATTAGAATAATAGTTTCAAAGGGCACAAATTCCACTATAGAGATCTCCATGAGGCATTGCAAATAATATTCCATCAAGAGGGAAAATCCATTAGATTGGATCATTGAGAAGTATCCATGAAGATCCCAACACATGAGATATGGAGTAGGACAATAGTATACATGTTATAACCAACATTAGCATGCCCATGAGTTGATGTGTACTTCCAAGAGGGAGACAAAGTGGCATCAATATGAAAGGTTCTTCCATGGTGAGTAGCACTCAATTAAAGCACTATTGTTTATGGATATATGTGGCCATCCATTTTTGAAGTATGTTCTTTTGATGTATGTATGTAATCATTATATGCACATTTATAAAAGATCCATATTGGGTAATGTTTGTAATGATTGAAACATTTTTAAAACATGTATGTTATATATAAGACCCTAAAAAGGGAAATGTTTATAACACATGTGTGTTGTATGTAAGATCCCAAAAAGGCAATAAATCAATTTCATGTAAGACCCCAAGAAGGGAAAAAATGTAAAAGTGATGACCTGTTATAACATCTCTTAACATGCAACATAGTTTTCTATCCTTATGTTAATATTGAAGAATAAGGAGATTACACAAATTAGCCTCCAGAGGATAAATGCATCCAATACAAGCACAAATAAAAACTAGAAAGGTGAAGAAGTGATACATTCACTTATTTTTTAGAAGAAGTAGACTTCTGGTGGACCAAAATTTCTTCAGTGGGTGGGTTTGATCTTGGAGGATTTCCAATATTGACCAAACTATATGGGCCTAAAATTTTCCCTAAACTATCTACATAGTGAAGATCTTGTCAAAAGATTTACAACACATTTTATGATTTGAAAAATGGACTCCATATGTAGATGTTATGGGTTATTAAAGTTGTCAAGTAACAGGGAAAAAATGTACAGGTATGGTGATTAGACATACACATGGTCTAATAAGTTTTTGACATGTGGAATAATGAATCCTCACATTTGGAGTATCCACAATAGCTCTAAAATATTCTCCAATATTTTAGACAAATCCCACTTCTTAAGGCTTGATAAATATGATTAATTCCATGAATATCTCTTTCCCCACAAATGTGGGATATTTCCCATAGAAATCGGGATACCTCCCATAGAAATGCATGGGAGGTTTATCTAAAGAGCAAGATATGAAGGGTGTTTTAACTTTCTAGGCCCTATTTTGGATGATAAGGATAATAATCTTAAATAAAGGCTTGTACATGGGTATGGATAATGAAGAAATCCATAATTGGTGGGTTTTGAAAAACTATATAAACCCATGAACCTCATTTGTAAACTCATTCCAAGAAAATCACAAGATCACTCCAAGCTCTCATTGTAAGTATTTAATAATCAAGATCTCTTTTGCATTGCATTATTTGAATATGAAATCTCTAATTATCTATTATTCATAGGGTTTTATTAATCTGAGTATTGTAATAATATCTCTATTTGAGGATTTTGCACTACTTGGAGGCTACAGAGGAGGATCATTCTATAGAGATAGTGAATCATGCCTATTCTAACTTAGCTCTATGTAGAGCCTCTTGGAAGTTGTGTAGTATAGGAGAAGTCAATGGGAAGGTGTGAATCAAGGAGGCTATGTTGGAACATTATGTAATCCTTTCAAGACTAGTCTAGGTCTTTGCAAGATTGATTGGTACTTGTGTTCATGACTGATTCATTATTGTATGTTTTTAATTAATAATTGTAAATGGATTTTTATAATGAATTCATTTGTCATTTAGAGAACCTAAAGATGTAGGCATTTTTTGAAATCCATTATCAACTTATGTTCAAAGTTAATTATTACTTGTATTGATTTCTTTTTAGTTTATTATATTTTTGGAGTTGAATTTTGACATTAAAACTAATCCTCCTATAAGGATCCAATAAGTAAAATTTTTAGAGTAGGAAATCTACCTTTTTATAAACCAAAATGATATATTTATAAGCCACCTAATTATATTATGTGATCTACTCTAAACATGAAAAAAACTAAAAGTGAAAGTGTGATGTAATTACTAGCATACAATTGTTAATTCCCAACTTAAGCACAATATAGAGTTTATTTCAAATGACACTATATGAAAAAAATTATATAACATAATCGATAGGGTCACTAATATATTATAAAAGATTATATTCCTTAATAACTAAGTTGATTAGTGTTGGAGAGTTGTCAATGATGTCATGGAGGTGCCCTAGTGAGTGGATGAATTGCCTTGTTAGTCTAAGTGATAATGACAAAGTGTGCAATGTAATTCTCCTAGTATGATTGAAGGAATATTAAATTCATATTCTATTTTAGCATGGGTAGGAATGATTAAGGATGAGTATGGTGATTTTAGGATGTGAAATGGGTTTCAGAGGTCAATGGTGATTAAAGTGCTTGTGTGCATGAGTAGGAATTCATCCAGTTGATCATTATTTTCATCTAGACATTTTGGGTCTAGTGGCAGAAAATTTGAGTAGGTAGTTTGTTGACATCACCATTGCATGTGTGGATGAGTTAGGGGGAGATGGTCATATGGTTGTGATAATATTAGTCCCTAGTTAATATGTTAAAAGTCTCAAGTCATACATGAAGTGTAGTCAAAGATATGTGGCTGAAAATTTAGGCTCTCAAGAATTTTGGTAAGTGTTTTCTATGTTCAAATAGAATCGATTAAGCATGTTAATGATGTAAGAATTCACACACATGAAGGTTTTAGGAGGAAATAACCACATGGGTTTGTTCCTTATTATGCCTATTTATTATGTGCTAAATCTTAGATCATGTGACCAAGTGTGACAAAATATATGCAAGTGTAACGTTAGGCTCCCAGGCAATTTGACATTGTTTTCCCATACTTAGCCAAATTTGCATGTGGTAAGAAGATCCAAGTAAGCATATTAACGAAGTTATATCTCACACATGTGGATATTTCAAGAGAAATTAATCATATGGTTTTATTCATTTATTTACCTAGTTGATTTGTGATAACTTTTACGTCAAGCAATGAAGCACATCAAAAACTATGCATGTGAAAAGTTGGCCTTTCCAGATAGTTTTAGGCATAGTTGGCTCTATGACAGAAAAATCTAAGTGAGTATTTTAATGTAATTATATCTCACATGTGTGATGATTCCAAGAGTAGATTAACATATGGCTAGATTATCCTATGTGAGGAGATCATATGGTCCAAATTTTAAAACATGCACTTGAGCAAAGGAAAAGATATGGAGGTGCAAAGTTGACCTTCCTAGTAGATAAAAATGGTCCCCATACTCTATTTTTAATGATGTTAAATATTAGGACCAAATGGAGATATAATGGCTCGTAGCTGATCATAAATTGAATATATATGGTGCACATCAATTCAAAGAGGTAAAGGTGTTCATTGGTTAATGAATTTAAAGATCAAGCTTCTTTTGAGATCCAACAACTTGTGGGCATTTGTACAAATCAAGATCATTAGTGCATGCTAATTTTAATGAGGAGAAGTGATTAATGTTTAATAGTATAAGTTTTTAAAAGGAAAACAAGGATTCCAAGTGTTATAATCATGTGGTTTTTTATCAAGATCAAATCATGAGCACTATAAGGTAAATCCTTGATTGATCTGTAGAGATCAATAGTGCGTGATGAGTAAATATTAAAAGATTGCATGAGATAAGGTCAACATGTTCAAGGTATATAATTTATAATTGGTGCACTATGAGTTAAAGTTATAAAAAAATTTATGGTGTGAGATTGATCTAAATCAATGAGGACATAATATGTAAATATAGTGTCTGATGTTTAATTGTGACTATTTGGATTTAAATATTCAAACTTGTAGAGGAAAAACTAGTGCTTAGTGTTTGTGCTATATAATTTGATCTATGCATAATTTTATTGTCCCCAAAAAATGCCACTCATTTTTTGGGACAACCTACAGACCAAAATTTCTCTCTTCCCTTCTCAAAATTTATTCTAAGCTTTCAAATTCCTCATTTTTTAAGCTTTTTCTGTAAAGGGGATTCATAGGTTCAATAGGTTAAAAAAGCTTCTGCAGGAAAGATCAGTCAAAAGGGCAAGCTTCTAACACTTAGTCATTTTTAGGATTGGTTCAGTGCCTCAGTTCAGTTAAAAGATTTCAATCGGCAAATAATAAAGGACTTAGGCTTGAACCATTGAACTTTGAACCACTTTGGTTCAAAGGTTCAATGGGTTCAATGACCAAGTTGGTTCAACATGCTTGGTGTAAAAGAACAAAGGACTTGGCCAAATAACAAAGAATGAACCATTGAATTGTTCAACCAAAGTTGGTTCAATCGATTGGTTTAATCAGTAGGTTCAAGGGGTGGCCCCATGGCCAAAGGAACAAATGCCTCTGTGGAGGGCCATGAATCAATTCAAGTGCCCTTGTAGAGGGCTGGGAGCCAAAATGAACAAAGTGAACTCCTTCAAAAAAATGAACAAGGCAAAAGGCAAAGTAGAGTCCTTCGGACAAATTGTCCGAAGGAATTCCTTCAGACATTTTGTCTGAAGGAATTCACCTAGGAAGAGAGCTTGAAAAAAGCAAAGGAAAAGCTCAACTAAAGAGAAAAAGCTTGCAAAAAAGCACCTGATGGAAAAAGACAAAGTGCAGTAGAAGTTGCCACATGTCCATTATAAAGTAGAGTGGAAGCCACCACATGTCATCTTCTATAGGACCTGCAAAGGTTTCTAAAGCTTTTATAAGTTAAGCGAAATATGTCACATGTCTTATTATGACTCAACAAAATGTGACAAGTGTTTGCATCTGTGTTCCCCTTTTGGAGTTTCTTGGGCAAAACGTGTCATGGACCCCATTTTTTGTAAGTTTTTAATGAGTTTCATAACAGCAAAACTTGCCACTTGTCAAAGATGCAAAAAGGACCCCCCAAAGACTTAGGCAAGAAGGGATGTAAAGAGAAAATAAGTGCTTAAGTAGTGAAGAGAGGAGTGAGACCAAAGGATCAGAAATATCTTTGAAAGAGTTATTTCCAGTAGGTGAAATAGTGGATCGAGTAGGCTTCTGAGCACACCAAACCAAGGATGCAAGCCTATTTTTTTCTTCCATGAAATAATGGTGAATTGGATAGCTACACAGACATCAGAGAAATGACCAAATAGTCCATACCAAGGAAGAGACATGTTAGATGAAGGGACACACCATAGTTATGGCAGCACACTATTCTCAACATGGTCTCTCCAGACAAAACTGGAGATACATTGAAGACATTGACTACAGCATGGGTCATCCCATGGAAAAAGGCACCAATCCTTGCGTAGTGGCTATAAGTTTTTTAATTATCTCATTTATAAGGGAGACTTTTCATTTTACAAGAGTGAAACTCTACCCATTTTGAAAGATAAAAATTGTGACTTTGAGCTCAGGTTGTAATTTCATTTCCATTGTTATCTGAATGAGAAAGCAGGTTTTTCATAAACTTTGTGATATTCTAACTTGTGTCATCTGAAGGTGTCCCTATTCATTTAATTTGGTACAAAAAATTATTAAAGGTAATAGGGAAGTGTCCTGAAACCAACTGTGGGAAGACTTTGTGCTTTCATAATTGATTTCAATCTATGTTTTCCTTTTCTTTTTGTGTTGAGGATTCTAGGGTGACTTTGTGCCCCCATTATCCTTTATGATATACTCTTTGAGCATTTGAGGTGGAAACTTTGTGCTCTATTTCATCTTGTTATTACTACGCCCTTTTGATCACTAGTTATTTCACTCTCTGAAAGAAAATCCTATTGTTTCTTGTAAGGACACTTCTAAAAGAAAAGAAGTGCCTTTAGCATTTATAGCCAGGATTTTCTCCTTTGTCTATGTGCATCATCTCTGAAAGAAGAGAGATGGATGGTTTGTCCCACCCCTATGTCTTACTTTCTACTTATTTATATTATATATAGCTCCACATATTTAATAGGGAACCTCCCCTTAATGAGAGGAGAGATTTGTCTCCAGTTGATGTAGTAAAACTACACACTAGGATGACCCATCTCCCTATGTTGTGGTGATAGGAACTATTTTGGTCACTAGTTAGCTGGCTGACAAAATATTCACCCAATAGTTTTTGGTGATGCCACTGGGGAAAGAACAAGTAGTTCCAGTTCTTTCCCATTGTTATTTTCCCCCCAGCTTCGCATAATAGTTTTGGGTGACTCCACTGGGGACACAATAATTTTGTGCAATTTGGAACCTCAAGTTTTAGATTGAAACATCACCTGTGTCTTACCCATAATCATTATAACCCTTATCCATTATAGATTTTAGTGACTCCATTCCATGTCTTACCCACTATCATTAGCCTTACCATCCTCCATCTCCATTTCCATTACTTTATCTATTCTGCAAACCTAGAGCTGTTGGGAAAGAGTGCACAGCTTGAAGCCTCAAGCTGAAGCTGAGCCAATCCTTTCCCATTTTTTTTATACAATCTAGCCACTCCACCCAGATTTATTATCCTTATTTTTCATAATTAAATCATGGTAGTTCGAGGCCCCTGGGGTAACTCTTTTGGCACACTCAACTTCGCTCCACCTTTGCATGAACTTCCACACAGTTCAAGAAAGAATTTCCCCAAATTCTTTGGTGATGGGAAGGTTCATCCTAATGAACACATTAGATCTTTTATCATAGCCTATGGTGTGATAGGGGTGGAATTTGAAGATGTGGCAGTCAAGTTTTTTGTGGAGACCCTACAAGGTGCTGTTACAAAGTGGTTCTACCATCTACAAGTTGGATTAGTGATTGACTGGGATACACTCAAAGCCATGTTTGAAGCTAGGTTCAAGCCTCCAGAGGATGCACATGCTTTGCTAGCCTAGCTCACTCAAATGAAGAAGGAACCTCATGAGCCTATGAGGGATTTTATTTCCAGGTTTAATAAGCTGAGGCATAGGATTCCCATGATCACCCAGCCGACACCTCAGAATCTCATGTGCTTCTTCATCAACTCACAGCTACCTAAAGTGAGTTTTCTATTGAGATGGGATAGACAAATAGACCTTGAGGATGCTCAAGGATTGGCTACTAAGATAGAAGATGACCTTATCTTGGTAGGAAAGATA
The DNA here is from genome assembly GCA_037957365.1 of Torreya grandis. NCBI lineage: Eukaryota > Viridiplantae > Streptophyta > Pinopsida > Cupressales > Taxaceae > Torreya > Torreya grandis. Next base: position 1,018,539 of record JARHVA010000663.1, read on the forward strand.
AGGAGAGACCTGAATAGAGGTAAACCCTCTTCATCTTTTAAATACTCACCCACAGCCACCATTGACCCAATGGTACAAAAGCTGGAAAATGAACTGCTAGCCTTGAAAAGAAAAATGGCCCAAAGTATGTCTACTCATCATAATTGGGATATGCCAAGGAGGGAATTTCAGAATCAACCATATCAAGGCAACACTACCAGAAGTCAAGGGCAACCAAATCATCTTCCTCCCCCATAAAGGAACCTTGACCTTGAAGCACTTCTAACCAACTCATTAGTTGGATATCTTGAAATAGAACATGTTTCCTATTTCCCACTTGAGTATGAGAAAGGAAATAATGTTGGTCTCTTCATGGAGGATCAAGAAGAATTAGCTGGCGACTCACACATTGGTTTCCTAAATTACCATGATGAATGCAGAAGTGAAGGTGAAGCAGATGAGGAATCATACACAGTATTCACCTGATTCAAGAATCAATCAGCCCAATAAGCTGATAAAGAAATAACAGAGGAAAGAACTCAGCCGGCAATTCCAATTGCTAAGTGGGGAACCTCTCTACCTTTCCATTCAAAGGACCCAGTGATTGTCGAGAAGGTTAGTACATCAAACATCTCTGCACCTTCTACTTCTACTTTGTAGATCAGTCTTCCCCCTCCCAAAAACCAAAAGGATGAACTCCCATCCTCTCTTCCAAGTCCATCTCAGTCATTTGACATGATTGATCATGTCAAGAAATCCAAAATTCAAAAGATTGAGTTTGAATCCCTGCAAGCCAATCCTGAGTAGTTAAACATTGGTGGAGAATCAAGTGTGGCCCTGTTTGAGGCAAAGATTGTGGTTACCCAAACTTTAAGCCCTACTGCTCAAATTCTATTTGATCCTTCAGGTAGGGGTAATTACTTCTTGACCACAGAGGATGCTCATGTCCCAGCTAATGAAAGTCTTGTAGCTGGCAATCTAGGATTTCATCCAAACAAGGCATCAAAAAAATTGGTAGGGTGCAGTACAAATCAAGAAGGATCTTCCATCTTTGATGAAGAGAAATCTAATAGAAGATCAACTTATAATGATGCTTGGATCCTAGAATCTAATGGCAGAAATTCTTCCACTCATGCTAGATGCAGATCTCTATTTCTCGGATTGAAGACTACTCAAGATGAAGAGATCGAACTCCTTCACACCAAAGGAGATGCTATGTTGATGGTTTATCAGGGGTCTAATGCTGACAATCAAGACATGTGCTAGGCTAAGCTATTAGAACAAAAAATTATGGTACTCGGCCATGCTGCTACCCATCAAAATTTGGAAAAGGAACTCTTTGCCAAGAGAGCAAAGATTCATGGTTTTTGGGCCAAAATTCAAGTCTTACTTTGGGGCAAGAAGAGAAGAAAACCAAGAGGAAGACACAAGAGATTGAATTCTTGGTGGAGAGTTTCATTCACCCATCACCATTTCTGGGGACAAAATGGTTTCTTATTGGTTTATCAGAATGGCACACCATTTTCACTATCTCACAGTGGGCAGCATCTAAAGTGCTTCAAATCTTGAGTCATCAAATAAGATCATCTATACATATGTATATCTATATAGTCTTTAGTTTTATTTTGTGCTTTTCATTTTCATATTTGGAACCTTACTTCTTGGGTAGCGTAACTCCATAGCCCAATGGCACACTTCAAGACACTAGAGATTTTGGTTTCTACTCCCCTAAGCTATGTTTCAAGTTTCCAACTGAAGGTAGTTCCCCAATTGGAGCCAGCTATTGTCCTTGAAAAATGCCACTCATTTTATGGGACAACCTATAGACCAAAATTTCTCTCTTCCCTTCTCAAAATTTGTTTTGAGCTTTCAAATTCCTCATTTTAAAGCTTTTTCCATAAAGGGGATTCACAGGTTCAACAGGTTAAAAAAGCTTTTGCAGGCAAGATCAGTCAAAAGAACAAGCTTCTAACACTTAGTCATTTCGAAGATTGGTTCAACACCTCAATTCAATCAAAGGATTTCAATTGGCAAATAATAAAGGACTTAGTCTTAAACCATTAAACTTTGAACCACTTTGGTTCAAAGGTTCAATGGGTTCAATGACCAAGTTGGTTCAACGTGTTTGGTGCAAAAGAACAAAGGACTTGGCCAAATAACAAAGAATGAACCATTGAACCATTGAACCAAAGTTAGTTCAATCGGTCAGTTTAATTGGTAGGTTCAAGGGGCAGCCCCATGGCTGAAGGAACAAATGCCCTTACATAGGGCCGTGAATCAAGTCAAGTGCCCTTATGGAGGGCCGCGAGCCAAAATGAACAAAGTGAACTCCTTCAAAAAAATGAACAAGGCAAAAGGCAAAGTAGAGTCCTTCGAATAAATTGTTTGAAGGAATTCCTTCAGACATTTTGTCTGAAGGAATTCACCTAGGAAGAGAGCCTGAAGAAAGTAAAGGAAAAGCTTGATTGAAGAGAAAAAGCCCACAAAAAAGCACTTGATGGAAAAAGACAAAGTCCAGTAGAAGCTACCACATGTCCATTATAAAGTAGAGCAGAAGCTGCTACATGTCATCTTCTACAGGACCCATAAAGGTTTCTAAAGCTTCTATAAGTTAAGTGAAATACATCATGTGTCTTGTTATGACTCAGTAGAATGTGACAAGTGTTTGCATCCATGTTCCCCTTTTGGAGTTGCTCAGGCAAAATGTGTCATGGACCCCATTTTTTGTAAGTTTCTAATGAGTTTCATAACAGTGGAACTTGCCACTTGTCAAAGACGTAGAAAGGACCCCCCAAGGACTTAGGCAAGAAGGGCAAAGAAGAGCAAAGAAGCACTTAAGTAGTGAAGAGAGGAGTGAGACAAAAGGATCAGAAATATCTTCAAAAGAGTTATTTCTAGTAGGTGAAACAGTGGATCAAGTAGACTTATGAGCGCACCAAACCAAGGATGCAAGCTTGCTTTTTTCTTTCATGAAGTAATGGAAAATTGGACAGCTACGTAGACATCAGAGAAAGGACCAGACAGTGCATACCAAGGAAGAGACATGTTAGATAAAGGGACACACCATAGTTCTGGTAGTGCACTATTCTCAGCATGGTCTCTCTAGATAAAATTGGAGATGCATTGAAGACATTGACTATAGCATGGGCCATCCCATGGAAAAAGGTGCCAATCCTTGCGTAGTGGCTATAAGTTTGTTAATTATCTCATTTTTAAGGGAGACTTTTCATTTTATGAGAGTGAAATTCTACCCATTTTGAAAGAGAAAAATTGAGAGTTTGAGCTCAGGTTGTAATTTCATTTCCATTGTTATCTGAATGAGAAAGCAGGGTTTTCACAGGCTTTGTGCTGTTCTAACTTGTGTCATCTGAAAGTGTCCTTATTCATTTAATTTGGTACATAGAATTAGTAAAGTTAATAGGGAAGTGTCCTAAAACCAACTATGGGAAGACTTTATGCTTTCACAATTGATTTCAATCTGTGTTTTCCTTTTCTTTTTGTGTTAAGGATTCTGGGTTGACTTTGTGCCCCCATTATCCTTTGTGATATACTCTTTGAGCAGTTGAGGTGGAGACTTTGCACTTTGTTTCATCCTATTGTTACTACACCCTTTTGATCATTGGTTATTTCACTATTTGAAAGAAACTCTTATTGTTTTATATAAGGACACTTATGAAAGAAGAGAAGTGCCTTCAACGTTTATAGCCAGGATTTTCTCCTTTGTCTGTGTGCATCATCTCTGAAAGAAGAGAGATGGATGGTTTGTCCAACCCTTGTGTCTTAATTTTTTCTTATTTATATTATATATAGCTCTACATATTTAATAGGGAACCTCCCCTTGATGAGAGGAGAGATTTGTCTCCAGTTGATGTAGTAAAGCTGCACACCAGGATGACCCATCTCCCTATGTTGTGGTGATAGGAACTATTTTGGTCACCAGTTAGCTGGCTAACAAAATATTCACCCAACAAATTTGACCATGTATTAAAAATTGAATTTTTAGAGTACTCCAAGGTTCATTTGTAAATATAAATTTTAAGGCTTGAAAGTATATATAGTTAAAGTTATGAAGCTCCAAAGTTGACTATGTATTTAACTATGTTCTGCAAGGGACCCAAAAAGGATGTTTGAGCTTGTGTTGATGTTGTTTCGATGTTTTAAGATGAAATATTGATTAGAGATTTTTTTTAGACTCCATAAGGATGATTTTTGTGCATTATAAAGGTTTAACTAATTGTATGTAATATTAACAAAGGTTTAGAAGGTGATTATGTATTCGTTCATAGTGACTAAGTGCATAGAATGTTGTTTGAGAAAATTGTGCTTAAGTAGCAGGATTTTATAATGGATATGGACACTTAAGGGTGACATATAGATCATGTGGAATGGGTCCATTAATTTTTAAAGTGTTCCTATGTTTTATTTTTCTTGAAGAAGTGTCAAAGCACTGAATGGGTCTCCATAGGACCTAAAAGTGACTTAGGCTTATTGAGTGAGAGTTATGCTTAAGTGGGACCCATGTTAGATGCCTTAAGGGTGAGGTATGTATTATGAAAAAAAAGTAAATATTTTGATGTTGATATCTCTATAAATGGTGAAACCAAATATGTTGGTTTTTAGTGATGTTTAGAGAGAATTATGAGTAGGTACTCAAAGTAAAGGCTTATACAAATATGGAGCCAAATAAAGGAGAGAACCTTTGAAAGATAAGGTACATGATCATGAGGACCAATAGATAGAAAAGAGGATCAAACATGTTTTTATAAGAAAGGTAATGAAGGTTATCACATAGGTAATTGTACCTAATAAGCCTATATGTGAAAGAATGAGCAGGAGATACACAGGATCCACAGGATCAATCCAGGAGAGAACCCACAACAAATAACCTGCAAATATTTCTAGAGAATAAATAAATTTGTCACACCTAAAAAATAGGTGATAATCCAAAAATTTCTCTGTATATTCTCATTAATCTCTCATTTATTTCCCATATAATGCAAAGTATTTATAATACAAATAGTTTGTTTCATGTTAACAAACTATTTGTAATGATTACAAAATAGAGAAAACAAACTATTTGTTTTCTCATACTATGAACAAATATATTGTTGAGAAATTCTCAACAATAAAATAAATTAATCAAGGTAAATAAATTTTACCCTAGGTAATAAATAACTTACCCTATTAACCCTAGGTAAGCTTAAATATGCATTATTCCAACACCCTCCCTTAAGCGAAACATAGGGAGAATGACAAACAAGGATGGGTCCCAGCTATTAGGCCTGATAAGGTACCCATGTACAAACCAGTCAAAATATATGAAAAATAAAGGAAGGAAGGATTTCATGGGAAATCCCCCCCAAGGACAACTTCCTTCACCCCAAGCATCACTCGCAACTGAAGATAATAAGGAGAAGCCAAAGGTTTAGTGAAGATGTCAGTAATCTGCTCAACTGTAGGCACAAACTCTAATGAAAGAACTCCATCCTGAATAATATGTCGAATAAAGTGCATGTGAATCTCAATGTGTTTTGTCCACTGATGCTCAACAGGATTGCGTGAAATAGAAATCGCACTTTGGTTATCACACCAAAGAGTAGTAGGACCCTGTTGTGTGAAGCCAAACTCTCCAAGCAACTATCAAAGCCAAAGTATCTCCTGACTAGCTTTGATAGCACCTTGATACTCAGCCTTAGTAGAGGAAAATGCAATAGCAGTCTCCTTTTTGCATGCCCAAGCAACTGGACCTGAACCAAGTGTGAAAGCAAATCCACAAGTGGACTTATGAGTGTCAACATCACCATCCCAATCAGAGTCAGTGTATCCAATAAGTTGTGTAGAACTCTGTGGTGTGTAATGTATACCAAAGTGAGTGGTGCCCTAAATGTAGTAAAAAATATGCTTGGCTGCTTGCCAATGACTCTCATGAGGCTCATGTGAGAACTGAGAGACAAGGTTCACAATAAATGTGATGTCAGGACGGGTATGAGTCAAGTATAAAAGACTACCTACAAGTTGCCTATACAAAGTGGAATCAACAAGAGGAGTCGTACAAGTGGTAGACAACACAATACCTAACTAATATGGAGTGGGTGTAGGCTTACAATTAGCCATGCCAAATCAATGAAGAAGATCTATCACATACTTCTACTGTCCAATAGAAATGCCCTCAGAAGACTAAAAAACTTGAAGACCAAGAAAATAATGTAGAAGTCCCTGATCTATCATATCAAACCTATCTGCCAACTTGTCCTTGATGTCATGTATCAAGGAATCTGAACTGCCAGTGAGGATGAGATCATCAACATACAAAAATAAAATGACAAGCCCCTCACCTTGCTTCAGGATATATACATTGTGATCTGACTCACAATGAATAAAACTAAAACTCAAAAGAAAACTATCCATTTTCTCATACCAAGCTCTAGGAGCTTGTTTAAGGCCATAAAGAGAACGATGGAGTCTACAAACCAATGATGAGTCCTGCACAAATCCTAGAGGCTGCTCCATATATATCTCCTCATGGAGATTACCATGAAAGAAAGCACTCTTCACATCCATCTGAAAAATAGACCAAGAATGTGAAGCAGCAAGAGAGAGTACAAGCTGAATAGAATCCATCTTAGCTACAGGGGAAAAGGTCTCAGAGTAATCAACCCCTTCAACCTATGAAAAACCTTTAGCTACTAATCTAGCTTTGTACTTATCTACTGATCCATCTGCAACATATTTGGTCCTATAGACACATTTACATTTTACAAGTTTTCTTCCTTTAAGAAGAGGGACAAGATCCCAAGTATCATTCTTCATCAATGAAGAATACTCATCATACATAGCAACATCCCACTTAGGTATACCAGTAGCCTCATAAAACAACACTGGATCATCTGTGCAAGCTTGTCCCAAAAGAGCAACACTAGATGTCTGTGAGTGAGTGCGATGAGAATTAGATGGATCACCAACAAAAGAACCAGCTGCCTGTAGAGTGATCTTTGCCCACTTAGGCAAAGGTGGTGAATAAGATGGTTGTGGTGGCTGAATAAGTGCATCATCATCAACAATAGAAAGCAAATCCTCACTATCCTTAGTAAAAGGAGGGGGAGAAAAATAACTAGATGTACACTCTTGTGGAGTGGGTAGCTCATCAACCTGAACATTCCGTCCAAAAAACACATCATGTGTGACAGGATCAAAAAGATGGTAGGCTTTTACATCTTCACAATAACCAAAAAAAATGAGTGGTTGGATTTTCTTCTCCAATGCTTTATGTTTGTCATCAGGAATGAATGCCCATGCTTGACTCCCAAAGATGCAAAAATCTGAAATATCAGGCTTGATCCCAGACCAAGCTTCTTCTGGTGTCATATTTTACACAGCTTTGTGAGGCATATAATTTTGAATGTAGTTTGCACAATTTACAGCTTCAGCCCAATATTGTGGACCCAAATTTTTAGAGTGAATCATACAATTAGCCATCTCTTCCAATGTTCGATTCTTCCTCTCTACTACACCATTTTGTTGAGGAGTGTGTGGTACAGTGAACTAATGTTGTATCCCATGCTTAATACAAAAATCATAGAAAGAATTACTATCATATTCCCCCCCATTGTCAGTGCGTATCTTCTTAAGAGGAAGAGATGATTGTTTTTCAACAAAGGCTTTGAAAGCCTTAAAAGTTTCAAAAACTTCACTTTTCAACTTGAGAAAATATACCCAAGTTTTACAAGTGAAATCATCAATGAATGTGAGTGCATATTTAGCTCCTAAAAAATAACGAGTTGGAAAAGTCATCAAATCAATATGAACCAACCCTAAGGGTGCATTTGCACGTGTGGCCTTACCAATTGGAAATGGATCCTGGTGCTGTTACCAACTAGACAACCAGGACACACCCCATCAATACATGAGACCTTAGGAAGGCCTTTTACAAGATGTTTTGTACTCATTTGTTGCATATATCCATAACTCAAATGTCCTAATCTCTCATGCCACAATTTTTTGAGATTATTACCATGTGCTATAAGTGAAGAACTAGCAGACATAAAAGACTCAAACTTATCAAAAGTATAGAGTCTTGCAGTATGGTCTGCTATACCTGTAGTAACTATCTCACTAGGATCATTACATTCTCTTATTACAACATCATGTGAAGTAAACTCCATAGTTTTACCAGTACCAAAATTACATATTTGATATACAGAGAGAAGATTAGAAGAGATTTTAGGTACAAGTAATACATTGTTAAAACATCCATCCTATTTATCAACAGTACCTGATCCCAAAACTTCAATCTATGAGGAGTTACGCATAACAATATGTGATGTACTATAATATATAAGAGAAGACAATAGATCCTTAGAATGTGTGAGATGGTGAGAAGAACCTGAGTCAAAAATCCACTAATCATGACATGAATATATAGCCCTGGCTGGAAGTGCTTTCCCTTTTCCTGCAAAAGTAGAAGGAGATGGAGACGAAATGGAAATTTTGTGTTGTTTGACCGCTGCCTCTAATGCTTCCATCTTCTTAAAACATCTACTTTCATCATGATTAGGACCACCACAAAAATTACATGGACCAAATGTTTTCTTCTTTTGCTTAAAGGACTTTTTGGTCTTAGTAGATTTAGAACGATGAGGTGTTTGGGTGGTGGACTCTGGAGGGTTATTTGAAGGTGCTTGATTTTTAGACTTAGGTGAAGGTTTTCCTTTAGAAGAATTAGCAACTAGAGCATGACTAGGACTAGGTAGATCATCTAAGGCCATTAATTTTGTTTGTTCCCAAGTCAATCTTTCACAAAAAACTTCAAAGGAAGGCCATTTGAATTCATCACCTAATGTATCCATCATAGTATAAAAAGCAGAGGAAAAAACACTAGATGGTCCTTTCAAATTTGATAATATCATGAAAATGCACTCCTGATCACTTTTATCCTTGTCACCAGCTTTCAATTGTGACCTTATAAATTTGAATTTTGCTAAGAATTCATCTATTGAAGGGAAATCTGATGGAGAGAGAGTACTCAATTATGCATCTAATTGCAAAATTTTAAACTCATTAACTTTGCCAAATAGGTTTTTAAAATTTTCCCATACCACTTTTGGCATAGTAGCATCTGCAATGTGAAATTGAATATTATCTGAGATGTCGAGGCAAATCAATCCAAGAGCCTCATCCTGCTTACAACCATATGCATATTTGTCTTTTTTAGTGGTGAATGCTGCAGGTGTCGTTTCAGAAAAAATTCTCCATAAGCCCTTTGATTGAAGGAGTTGTTGCATTTTTGGATTCCAAACATGATAATTTTTAGAATTTATAGGTTCAAACAATCAAGATTCCATTCCCGAGGAAGATGATGAAGTTGACAAGAACAATCTAGACATTCATTTTTCCTCAAAAAACACCCCTCCCGTTACAATTTAACGTCTCCCGAAGAAATTTTTTTTTTAGCCTTGGCTTATACAAAATTAAAAAATGGATTTATGCAAAAAAAAATGTATGTGGATTTGACCCCAAGACCTCCTCCCTACAAATTTTTAACAAAATATCTCTAGCCGCTTTAGCAAAGTCAAATTTGAACTTTCAAAGCTAGAGACTTGCATTTAAACCACTAAAAATTAAAAAAATTAATTTAAAAAAAGCCAAAATTACTCACACATGTGAGATAACATTTGAATAATCTTTGGCTTTATCAAAAATAAATTCTTTTTCCAGCAAGGCGTGGTGGTCAGGGAAATATTTGAGAAAATTTGTAAACACAGCCAAGGAAAAAACACCTTTCAGCAATGCAGAATGGCTCCACTAGATCTACCAAAAAGAATATACGGCCTACTCCAAATCCGTCTTTCTCAGGATGAAATGAAATCCTAGGAAGTCTGATTTCACATGGAATTTTCAGATTTGTATTTTATGCATCATAAGGCATTCAAAAATGATAAATCCGTATGGCTATACAGTAGGCAAAAAAACAGTTTTTAAATTCCTGTTGTTGGCTTCCAAAACATTGTACGGCCTGATCCAAATTCATTAAAATTTATATGTATAGAAATATATAAGAGTCATATTTCATTAACAGGTCTCAGATTTGAAAAAACTCAATCGTACGATCTGCCACATCAGAAAAATGAATAGGTACTGCAGTCTGCCAACAGTCTGCCAACAAGAACCAGTCAGCAGAATTTGGAAGGAAAGAGCTATGCGTCCAGAATTAAATGAAAAAATTCAAATTTTAATGGATTCATTACTTGATTTTCTATGCCCCCATGAAAAAAATCTGATTTTATAAATCTGTACGGTCATTTAATGAGCAAAAAGTACAAAATTTTCCAAAAAAAACTTGTAAATAAGAACTAGAATTTGAGAGAATTAAAAATATCTATAACACATCAATAAAATAATTTTTTTGAATGTGTTAAAAGATGAAAAATTTCAGGAAATAGGATCTTCAACTAGAACTCCAAGCTCTGATACCATGAAAGAATGAGCAGGAGATACACAGGATCCACAGGATCAATCCAGGAGAAAGAACCCACAACAAATAACCTGCAAATATTTCCAGAGAATAAATAAATTTGTCACACCTAAAAAATAGGTGATAATCTAAAAATTTATCTATATATTCTCATTAATCTCTCATTTATTTCCCATATAATTCAAAGTATTTATAATACAAATAGTTTGTTTCATGTTAACAAACTATTTGTAATGATAACAAAATAGAGAAAACAAACTACTTGTTTTCTCATACTACGAACAAATATATTGTTGAGAGATTCTCAACAATAAAATAAATTAACTGAGGTAAATAAAATTAACCCTCGGTAATAAATAACTTACCCTATTAACCCTAAGTAAGCTTAAATATGCATTATTCCAACAATATGAGGCATAATTAGTGAGTATGCTCAAAAGGTTATTTGAGAGAGTGTGTATGGTGAAAGAAGGCAAGGTGAAGGTTGTGTATTCCTAATGAATGTGTTGAAGGGTAGAGAAGGTTGTTGATGGTGTTTATGACTTATAATTCATATTTATTATGTCATAATACTACTCTTTTAGGTTTTTTGATTATGTATGAGCAAAGAAGTGTGGAGTTATCCAAAAGGTGGCTTTGGATGCATTGTGAGTGTGAGAAGAAGTGAAAGGTGTTGTGTTATTAGATGTGAAAAATCAAGTGTAAAATACATTAGTTCAAAGGTGGAGGTTTTATTTTCAAATGAGGGTATAAAGGACTTGATCTTCCTTAGGGTTATTTGCTCCTTGTGAAATAAGGGTTTCACTAAAGACCTTTGGTCAGGAAGATATGATCAAGGTTTGATGGTCTAAAAGAGTTAACCAGTCTCTTTTTTTTAATTTATTATAGTATAATTTGTCCATGTGTTGAAATATATAGAGTGGGTTTTATTATCCATGAGGTTTTCTTATAGGAACTATGTGTTATGTGTTTGATCTTCTATATGCATTGAATGAATGAACTCTTTTGTTAGTGTTGCTTGATCAAGTTGATATATGTTGATTTATTGAAAGGATTGAAATTGAAATTTAAATATATGGGATCACTAATTTATCCCCCCTCTTAATGATTTTACCTCTAACAATTGGTATTAGAATGGGTCCATTGGAAGAAGCTTAATAGCTTGAAGGAGATCCTGAGTTGGTATAAAGATGGCTAAACAGTTGAAGAAAGAGAATCAATAGTGGAAGGTTGTGATCAATGAACTTGAAGAGTAGATATATACTTTGAAGAAATAATCCAAAGAGGATGAGAATGTTATCAATTATCTCAAGGTTTATCTAGTAGATGTCAAGACATTTTTTTGTTAAAAAGAAAAGGATATCATGTTTGATAAAGAAACTTTCAATAACAATAGAGAAGATGATAGCAAGGAAGAATAAGTTGATATATAAACTAAGCTCTTGAGTGATCTTGGTGAAGTAAAGGATGAAAATAAGAGGAATAATAAAATGAAGAATACGAGAAAAGGTCTTGAAGTATAAGTTAGTTATCTTGAGGGAAGTTTATTAGTCATGTCCAAGAGAAGAAAAGAAGTATCAAGAATAGATCAAATTTATTGAAGTGAAAGCATATAGATTGAAAGACATGGTCAATAAGGCCAAAGAGGATGAAGACAAGATCAATATTCTTGAAGATTTATTAAGGATTGTAAATTTAAATCTGATAGAAATAGAAGATGAGTATGCTCTACTAAAGATTGAGATGGAGTCATTGAAAATTGAGCATGAGCTTGTTATAGTCAAGTTGGATAAGCTAAAAAAGAAGAATGAGAAATATAAGTATATCAAGGAGAATATAAGATTTGAAAGTAATACAAGAAGTTCTATTAGATAACTAAATGCTAAAAGGTATGCTAATTTATTTCATGGTCAATTTATACATGTAATAAGTATGGTCATAGAGATAAGGATTGTAGAAGGAAGTCAGTCAAGTATGGACATTCATGGAGCTATGATAGGTGTTTTTTGAGAAATATTTATGACAATCCAAATCTATCAAAAGGTAAAAATGATGTTATTTGTTTTAGTTCTCATAAGAGTGGACATATTTCTAGATTATGTTTAAATGGTGTTATGAGGTCTTCAAGGTATGCCAAAGGATATAGATCTCCTAGAAGGTCTAAGAAAGGACAAACTAAGATATGGAAAATAAAGGTAATCATTGACTACTCTTATAGTAATGAGTATCATTAGAAAGTTTCTCTAGAAGGTTATGTTATAAGTTGGGATAAGCTCAAGGATCAAGTAGCTAAGATGGTTGTACAAGACAAGAAGAGTTAAACTATGGTATAGAGACTTGAGGTAGTAAAGACTAAGGAGACTAACCCTGTTGAGTCCAAGAGTTTTGATGGATTGTTTAACAAGGTGGAAAAAGGATCGTGAATAAAGGAAAGTCAAGATTTTATGATGTTATCATTTATTGATAAATCTAAAGTAAAGAATGAAGTCAAGTATCCATTAAAAATCAATTGGATGATGAGGTAGGATTGCAAGATAAAGAAAGATATGGAGATATGGGAGTCTCTTGAGTTTTGGGAATTTTTGTCTCACTATGTTAAAGGGGTGTTTCGATCTAGACTTCAAGGAGACACTTGTAAATTAGAGGAAGTGTGGTGGCTATCATATATTATTTGATGAGATGGTATGAAAATAAGGTATATTTGTGCATTCTTTTTATATATCTATTGTTGGAGAAAAGAATCTTGTGAAGAATCTTAGTGGTCCTATTTTGAGAAGGAGTTATCTTGTTGATCTTGATTTGTATGTTATAGTATAAAGGTGAGTTTCAAATATTTATCATCATATCAGTTTGTGGTAGATGCTAGGTGAGCCTATAAGTTGAAGTCCTTTCTTTTAGACTTATGTTCTAGATCTTGCTAAGCATGTTAAAGGCTTGTTTAATAGTTGTGTATGCCATGAAAGTTCATAATGTCTTGAACATGAGGTGTCTCTATATGATTATTGACTATGATTTTATGGTATTTGAAGACTTATTAAAGATGTCATGCTCTAGGTGAAGCATGAAGTTAGGGAGAACTTTGTAATTGGTCAGGTCCTAGGATCAAAGGATTGAGTATTTGAATCTAAGAAAGAAGGTATGGAGGTTTTTATGTACTCATAGGTTTATCTATCTTATTATAGGTAAAAATCCATAGGATATGATGTATGGGTTCCTAAAGGTGTGAAATATCAAATCTTGATCCATAAGTATGTAATGGTTTCTGCAAGTGTACAAAAACTTTTAGAGTGGATGCTGACTAAAAGAGGTTTGTTGACTCTGTTTATTTTGAGATTCTATGGTTTTGGGCTATAGTATAAAAGTGGTCCTTATGAATTAATTTCTAAGGACTTTTAATAGTCTAAATGGGCCAAATGGATTGTCAAATCAATATTTATATATATTTAAAGGTTTTTGGTTTTCAAATTGTTCTTGTGTTTTGTCAAGATGGAAGCCTAAATGGTAAATTGGTTTGTGAATGAAGTATGTTTCATAGGTTGATATAGGTGTTGAAAATTGGTGTTATTAAGGGGGAATATGATAGTGCTCCAAATATGAATTTCTATTTCGTAATGGTGTGTCTAATGAAAGTTATGGTCTCTACAAGTTCCTGGTAGGGTTATAAGGAGACTAGACATGTCTAGTAAGAAGAAGAGTGTTTTTTGTTTAGTTTTTTCAAAAGATAAAAGCATGAATATTTCAAGGAGAATTTTTAGGTTGTTTTTTATCATATTTTATATTTGGTGAGTGGCATGAAGTTCTTTTGGCGGTCCTTGAAGTGGTTTGAGAGAGAAGGCTAGTGAGCCTGTGAGGTGGTACTTCTTGATGTATAGAGATTTGAAGATGCTCAAAAGGTGAAATGGATCAAATATCTTAGGGGGAGCCCTCTAATATGTTTCTTGGTGATTTAAATCAGATTTATATACTTTTGTATATTCTTTTTTCATTGGTTGTAGTGTTTGGTTGAAGAGAGTGTTGGCATGGAGTAAGATGAAGTTGAAAAGGGAAAGAAAAGATAGGCACAAGGCAAAGGGAGTTTGTTTCATATTTATAAGGTGGTCCTCTCATATTGATGGTATTTCTAGGTCCTCAATATTATTTGGTGCCCACTTTATCATTGTGTCAAAGGGGGAGAAAGTTCCTATTGTGGAGTACTTAAAGAGAGAAAAGGATGGTGAGTTGTATATTTATATATGATGGTTGTTGACATCAATGATGAAGGGGGAGATTGTTGGAGATTTATCAATGATGTCATGGTGAATTCATAAAGGTTCCCTAGTGAGTAGATTAATTCCCCTTTTATTCTAAGTGACAATGACAAAGTGTGCAATGTGTTTCTCCTAATATGATTGAAGGAGGCTTGGTTGATCTTCTATTTTGGCATGGTTAGGAATGATTAGGGATGAGTATGGTGATTTTAGGATGTGAAAGGGGTCATTTTAGAGGTTAATGATGATTGGAGTGCTTGTGTACATGAGTAAGAATTCATCCAGTTGATCATTATTTTCATCTAGACATTTTGGGTCTAGTGGCATAAAATCTAAGTAGGCAATTTGTTGGCATGACCATTGCCATGTGTGGATGGTTCAATGGCATTTGGTCATATGTTTGTGATCAAATTAGTCCCTAGTTACTACATGAAAAATATCAAGTCATGTGATGAATCACATTCAAAGATACATGGGTGAAAATTTTGGCTCTCAAGCATTTTAACAAGTGTTTTCTATGTTTAAATAGAGATAAGTAAGCATATTGATAATGTCAACATTCACACACATAGATTTTTTAGGAGGAAATAGTCACATAGGTTTGTTTAATATTATTCCTAGTTATTATATGCTAAATCTTAGGTCATGCAACTAAGCACGACAAAATATATACAAGTTCAAAGTTGGGATCACATGTAGTTTGACATTGTTTTCCGATACTTGCCAAATTTGCATGTGGCAAGAAGAGCTAAGTAAGCATATTGATGAAGTTATATATCACACATGTTGATGTTTCAAGATAAATTGATCACATGGGTTTGTTCAATTTTGTTCCTAGTTGATTTTTTCTAACTTTTAGGTCAAGTGATGAAGCACATCAAAAGCTATGCATGTGCAAAGTTGGCCTTTATAAATAGTTCTATGCATAGTTGGTTCTATGAATAGATAGATCTGGGTGAGAATTTTAATGTCATTATATCTCACATGTGTGAGGATTTTAAGATTATATTGACACATGGTTGGATTCTCCTATGTGAGGAGATAATATGATCCAAATTTTAGAACATTAACTTGAGTGAAGAAAAAGATATGGAGGTGCAGAGTTGACCTTCCAAGTAGATAACAATGGTCCTCATACTTAGTATATTTTGTATAATGTTAAATATCAAGACCAATATGAGATGTAATGGATCATGGGTGATCATACAATGAACATATATGCTGTTCAATAAGTCAAAGAGGTTAAATTATTCATTGGTTAATGAAGTTAAATATCAATCTTCCTCTAAGATCCAATTGATCACAGACATTCATATAGATCAAGATCAATGGTGCATGTTGAGTTGAATGAGGATAAGTACTCAATGTTTAATAGTATAAGTGCTTAGGAATAACATGATGGTGACAAGGTTCATAATCAAGGGGTTATGAGAAAGACTGAATAGTGAGCACTATAATGTAAGGATTGGCTAATCCACAGAGATCAATGATGCACAATGAGTCAATATTAAAAGATTGCATGAGATGAGGTCAACATGTTCAAGGTTTAGAATTTGGTATTGGCACACTATGAGTTAAAGTTTGGAAAAAATTTATGGTGTGATATTGATCTAAACTAGCAAGGAAATGGGATGTGAGCATAGTTTTTAATGTTTACATGTGAATGTTTAGATTTAAATATTCAAACTTGTGAAGGAAAAACTAGTGCTCAATTTTTGTGCTATATATTTTGATATATAAATAATTTGACCATGTAGTAAAAAGAGAATTTGTATAGGATTACAATTCACATCTATAAATAGAAATTTGAAGGTTTGAAAGTATGTACAGTTAAAGTTAGGAAGGTCTAAAGTTTACTATGTGTTCAACTGTGTTCTACAAGCAATTCATAAAGGATGTTCAAGCTTGTGTTGATGTTGTTTCAATGTTCTAAGATAAAATATTTATAGGATCATGTTGTAGACTCCATAAGTATTAATTGTGTGCATTATTAAGGTTTTACCAATCATATGTAGTATGAACAAAGGTTTAGAAGGTGACTATGTGTTTGTTCATAGTGACTAAGTGCATAGAGTGTTGTTTGAGCAAATTGTGCTTAAGTAGAAGGGTTTTGTGATCGATATGGACACTTTATATATGTGTGTGTGTGTGTGTGTGTGTGTGTGTGTGTGTGTGTGTGTGTGTGTGTGTGTGTGTGTGTATATATATGTATGTATGTATGTATGTATATATGTATATATGTATATATATATATATATATATATATATGTATATATGTATATATATATATATATATGTATATATGTATATATATATATATATATATACATATATATATATATATATATATATATATATATATATAATGTGGAATGGTTCCATACATTTGGAAAGTGTTCCTATTTTTTAGTTTTTCTTGAAGAAGTATCAAAGATCTAAATGGGTCTCCATAGGATCTAAAAGTTACTTAGGCCTATTGAGTGAGAGTTGTGTTTAAGTATGACCCATATTAGATGCCTTAAAGGTGAAGGATTGTATTGTGGATAACAATGAAAGATTATGATCTTGATAGATATATAAATGGTTAAACTAAATGTGTTGGTTCCTAGTGATGTTTAGAGAGACTTATGAGTAGGTGCTCAAAATAAAGGATTGTGTGAATATGTATCCAAGTAAAGGAGAGAACCTTTGAAAGAGAAGGTATAGGTTAGTGAGGACCAAAAAATATTGAATAATATTAGACATGATTGTTTTATTAAGGTGATGAAGGTTATCACACAGGTCATTAGACCTAATAAACCTAGAAGAGGTAGAATAAGTGTTTATGCTCAAAAAGCTATTTGAGAGAGTGTGTATGGTGAGAGAAGGCAAGGTGAAGTATGTGTGTTAATAGTGAATGGGTTGAAGGATAGAGAATGTTGATGATGGTATGTATGACCTATAGGTCATATTTTTGATGTCATAATAGTGATATTGCATGTTTGTTGGTTATGTATGAGCAGATAAGTGTGGAGTGATCCAAAAGGTGGCTTTGGAGGAATTATGAGTGTGAGAAGAAGTGAAAGGTGTTGTGTTATTATATATCCATCATTAGGTGTATAATACATCATTTCAAATGTGGAGGTGTTATTTTTAAAGGATGATCTAAAGGAATTAATCTTCCTTAGGGGTAGTTTCTCCTTGTGAAATAAGGGTTTCACTAAAGACCTTTAGTCAGGAGGATATGATCAAGGTTTGTTGGTCTAAAATATTTGATCAGTCTCTTGTTTGTAATTTCTTATATGAAAATTAGTCCATGTGTTTCAATCTTGAAAGTGGATTTTATTTCCCATGAGGGTTTCATATAGGAACTATGTGTTAGATGTTTGATCTTGTGTATGTATTAAATGAATGAACTCTCTTGTTAATGTTTGCTTGATCAAGTTGATATATGTTAATTTTTTGAAAGGATTGAAATTAAAATTGAAATATTTGGGATTACTATTTCAACCCCTTTGCAGTGATTGTACCTCTAACAACCAGATCGACTTAGTCTTTCAGATAAAAGACATAATACATAACTAAGTCAACCAGGTCAACCTAGTTTGTTATATGATTGTAGTTTTGAAGAGTATGAACTTTACAAAATAGGACTAGAATGAAGAACTGAATTAAAAGAGAGAAAAAAGTAACCTTGGTGGGTTGGAAGATGTTGAGGACTATGAAATTTATATTGAAGTGCCTTAAATGTTGATTTCATATTCTACCCATTGTGTCTATTGGGTTAACCTAGTTTTGTAATTCCTTATTTACTAATGCTTGTTTAAGATGACTATGTTAGCCTAGTTGACTTGGTTTATTATCTGGAAGCTAACTATGATACTAAGTTGACCTAAATGACTTAGTTTGTTGTTCTAGAGTTGAATAAGAGACTAAATTGACCAATTCAACATAGTCTATTATCTAGAATTAAATGAGAGTACTATGTCAACCTGTTTGATCCAATACACTATATTTGATGAATACTTACATAGAGAGAACCAAGTCATTTTGATGTGATTGTGTGTTAAAACTATGAACATAAGTTAGAAACTATACCATCCTAGTTGACATAATATCCTAAATCTAGAAAAATAATAAAATGATAGAAATGAAAATCATGAAAAAATCCTACAAGGGTTAAATTCACATTAGGTTCACCAAAATGTATGCAATCAAAAAAGCATCAAATCCATAAATCAATCTTAGCTTAGAGAAGATAAATCCTACTTACACTTATGATATGGGATACATTATTTAATAAAAAACATGACTAATATGGATCTCTTAGACCCAGTTAGGGGATCTCTTATCACAAATAATATCACTAGGGAGGTTTACAAAGCATCTAGTCAAGTAAATTTACACAATAACCCTAACTAAGTCCTATGTTTTCATATTCACTATGGTAATAAAAAGTAAAGTAAAAGTCTAATCTAGTGCTCACTAAAGCTTGTGGAATAAAGTGGGGGTAATAAAAATAAATTAAATATGTATAGAAGAAATATACTCATGTCAATTTATACATAATCATAATGCATGAAAGAGAAGTATAATTATATATCTATCTACACTTACAAAGGAGGAACAAAGTTAGGAATACTTACCTTTGAAGATGAACCCATTGAGACCCAATGTCTCCCTCGGCCAAGGTGATTCACAAGAGGTTATTATGGTATGTAAGGATCACAAGGATAAATCAAATCTACACTACATAGCCTATCAATGTATCCAAAAGACTTCTCCATAAGATAAGATATGTATCTCCAAAGGAAATATGAAACCCTAAGCTTGCTCTTCAAGTAGAATGGTGGATAAGTAGATGCATAATAAATATTAAATATTTTTATCTTCTTTAAATAATGGAAAAATGATTGTGTATAAATAAGTTGATTTAACCCTAAACCCTTTTGAAAGTTTCAGCTGACGGGGTCGACCTAGTCAACCTAGTATCATTATTGATAAAAACATACTAGGTCATGGGCTATGTCATCCAAGAGTAGATGTAGGACCTAAAAATGTTTTTCCAATAAGATTATAAGGTCAACCTAGTCGACCTAGTTATGTAAACTATCAAAAGGGGTTTTAGGTTAGGAAAAGGTCTACTAAAGGTGGTAAAATATTGGAGGAGTGTGTAAAAGAGAAGGACAAGCTTAGGGAAATGATTTTTAGGAGACAAGTGTGTAGATAACAAGTGGAAAAAGGGATAATAATATTGTGAAGAACTAATGTTCTACCCACACCTTTCTCGATGTACCCATTAAGGCATGCACTTAGAGAGATTGAGACTCGATGGGATCTTACAAGATAAATAACATAAGTAATTGATAAAAGTCTAAAAATATTATGTGTATACAATTTGTAAGCATGCCATTTTTTTTAATATATTAAATTTGATTCTTAAGGTTTATACCATGTTTTTTGATGGGTGAAGTAAGAATTTACCCCAAGTTTCTTTGGCTTCTAAAAGTATGCAAATAAGTAGATAATTCATATAAGACACAATTGATAATAGTTATTAAACTCAAATTATTTCCTAGTTCTAATATTTTCTAAGGCATCATAAATATTAAGATAAGACTCCCATTAAAGGGTCAATTGTAGATAATAATAATAATAATAATAATAATAATAATAATAATAATAATAATAATAATAATAATAATAATAATAATAATAATAATAATAATAATAATAATAATAATAATAAGGAAACAATCTAGTTTCCTCCACAGCTAGGGTGGTTTAAGCTCAACTTTGATAGTGCTTGTAGAGGGAACCCAAGAGCTTTAGGTGTTGATTGTGTAATTAAGGATTGTCATGGCTGCTCAATAATAAAAATGTCTTTAAAGTTACTAAATGGAATGAATAATGAATCTAAGTCTTAGGCATTAGTTTTTGGTGTTGAGTTGGCATTAGATTATGGTATCTCCTCTTTAGAAATTGAAGGGGATTGTTAGGTGGTCATTCAAGCTTTTAAAAATTAGAAAGCCAAATCTTGGAAATTAAAGAATATATTTGTCATTATATAGCCTAAACTAAATTAGTTTTATGAATGGAAGTGTTCACATTGATTTTGAGAAAATAATCAATAGGCCATTTTTTTTTTCTGAATGTAGGTATAGATCAACCAGTGTCAGCTAGAATTGTTAATGTCAAAGATAGGTGGTGTGACTGTATGAGGATTGAGTAGATTAATATTTAATTTTTAAGTTTAAAATTATTTAAAATTTAAAAATTATAAAATAAAAACAAAAAAATATTGAATTATGATTTGAGGTGGTGACAGATGTGTTGTATAATGTGCCTTGAGTTAGAGGTAGGGTGATGCTAGAGTCATTGATGACTAAATTTATGGCAAGTTGAAGAGATAGACAAATTCATGATGGTTTTTATATGTAACATGATTAGATGATATGAATCTATTTGCGAGGGGATTCATGGTTGGTTTTTGGGTTTGGGTTTTTGGCTAGGTTGTGTTTTTTAGCTTCGAACTAGAGTGCATTGAATTAGTGGGATGGCCATTATTTTTTGGTGGAAAAAAAATAAAAAGAGATGGTTTTTCAAGTAATATATCTAATATGATAATGTTTAATTTATTCTAGATTCCTATTTTTGAAGTGATAGAGGTGATGGAAGAAGCATTGGGTGTGGAGGTGATGGCAACAAATAGGGGAGTGTGAGTCAATTCAGACTTGGAATCCCTTTTTACTAGTAATATATGTCTTATGGTTTCAAATAAGGACCAAGTTAATGAAATGATGGAATTATGTTTTTTTTAGAACACAAGGAGGGTCTTTTGTTAGTAATTGAATCACTTCTATTATGTCCCTTTTTAGTAATGCCTTTCTTAGGTAAGGATGATTTGTGGTTTATTTTGCTATCTATTTTTTGCCTTTTGTAAGCTAGGTTCATGTCTTTGGTTAATTTTTCCCAAGAAGTAGAAAATGTATATTTTGGTGAGAAAAAGAAGGAATGGGATAAGGGTATATCCATGCCTGTTATTGAGGATCTACTGCTTCCAATTCTACAACTAGAAGTTTGGAGGGCTTGGAGATGGATGACAGAGAGGTTGAAAGTGATTAAGTGGTTGGTGAGAGGAGTGGCATGAGATTTATTTAATGATATTCCTTGGTGGAGAGGAAAGATTAAAGAGAAGTTAGAATAGGGGAACTACAAGAAAATGTTTAAGTTTCTATAGGTGGAGGCTACTATGGGTTCAAAATCAGGAAAAGAGATGGAAATTTTTTGCTTAGCTACAAGGGAAATTATATAGGAGGAACTTGTTTCTTAATCAAGGAAGAAATCCAAGATGTTGGTCTTAGGTAAGATGGTGGATAGTGATGGGAATGAAATTGAAGTGATTATTTTTTATTGATAACCAGAATATCTATCAACTAGTTTGTGGTAGAAAGGCAAGATTTTATTCTATGTAACTATCTTTGGTTTTTAATTAGTTTTTTATAAATTTTGGTAATATATGCTTTCAAAAAATTCTAAAATATGTTTGTTTTTTGATGTTCAATGCCTTAAAAATTTATATTATTAAATTAGACCAATTTATTTTATCTGGAAGATATGTTTTTGGGACAAGGACCCCTTAACCCTGATATGAAGCTAAAAAAAAATTTAGATAAAAATTTTCCCAAATTAAACATGACATCATCATACTATCTCAAGATTTTTAGAAGTATGCTATCAAGGGAATATTTTATTTTCTCATCCTCATCTCATAGGAATTAACTTAAAATTAATTTAGAGATCAATATTAATGGTAACTACAGACACATAAAATGATTAAACAACATTACCATGTAATAAGTTTTGAGATTTAGGTGTTAAAAATGGCAAGCCATGAGCTAGGGTTGGTTTGTGGCTTTCATATGGTCAATGTTATTTTCTAAATTTAGTAGAATAATTTTTTGTATTAAGGGGTTTCAAATACTTATAATATATTCCAAAAATGTGATGATTGTAATAAAGAATAATTTAAAGTACAACTACACCATTCACACTAGTAACAACAGTTTAGAGGAATCATATTTAGTGGCCATAAAGATCACTAAATTATTTTCAAAGTGGAAATTAGGAATTTCTATCTTTCTCATATCATACAAAGTAGGGATTTATATCCTTCTAATACCATTATTTATAATATTACATATGGGTTCAAGGGATTTATAAAATTATAGGATTTTTTGAATATGTCACACCAATGACAAGATATTTTAGTGTCTTAATTTATGTCAATTTGTTAATAAATTATTGGAATAAGTTTTTGTCATCAATGGGGACCTTCTAGGGATTCTCTATTGGATAAGTGGAGGGTTGTTTCATAATATTTCAAATATATATGAATTAGTGGCATATAAGTATAATGTTATAAAAAATGAATTGTATACATTGACCTTTTCTTAAGTACATTAATTTTCTTAGAGGGTTTATTATCCATGGATTTTTTCACTTTATTATGATACATGGATATAATTTCCAATGAATATTAATTAGGAAGGGGATAAAATAACTTAATTTTATCCCCTTATCCATATTTATATGTATTTTAGGGTTAAAGCATGTAAAATTATATTCAAGTTTTAAATTTTCTAACTTTGGCCTTCGAATACTCTGTAATAGTGCTTTAATGGTGAGAATTTTCTTAATAATGTAGAAATTTGTTCTTTGCTTCTAATATTTTTTATAATTATAATTTTGATATTTATTAATACTATGAAATTGTGAGATGGCTCAATCAATAACTAAGATTTTTTTTGTGTGTATGTCAACACTCAGTGTTGTTTTAAAACAAAATTCATTGGTTTTCACCTTGATCATTAAAACTATGATAAATATGTATAATTGATCCTTACGAAATCAAAGGTTCATGTTTTAGTAATAAATTTGAATATAATGGATTAAATCATGTAATTTAAAAACCAAAAGTTCCAACTACCTAAGTAGGATCTAGAGCCATTAAAATCAAATTCAACTTGATGAATGGACAATTCAAACAAGAATTATAAACCTAAAGCAAATTTCTCCCAACTAAGATTAAACAAACAAAAATAAGAGAATTGGATTAAGATTACCTGAGATTCATATATTTGACATTATGCTTGGATGATCAAGGATGTTGATGATGGATTCATGAACTTAGATTGGTATGGACTTAGTATATTGCTAAGATTTTTATCATGGATATGGCATGAGAATTTAAGTCCATTTCCATGGAGGGATGGGTGGGTTTAAATAGAGGAAGGAGGGAGAATCAAAAAGAATTTAAAATTTCTTAGAAGCCTCTATATTTAGAGGCTTCTAGAGAGGAAGGGTGAAAATATAGAGGATTATAGATTTGGAGGATTCTAGAATCCTCTTAGGGATTCATTAGGATTAGATATGGATTAGATGGGTGATTCAGGACTAAGGGTGTAGGAGAGCCTAGGAATAGGTCTAGTATGTGGGTAGGTGGGTCATGGGAATTTAAAATTCCCAAACAATGGATAAGTGAGATTAGTTGAAATAATTGATTAGTGAGGATTAATAAGGTTAGTAAATGAATAAATGAAGGGGGGTATTAGATAAATGGCTAGGAAGGGGATAAATTAGTGGGAACAATTAAGGTGAGAATATCTAGGTGTACACATTTTAACCCTCTTTGAAATGGAATTACAAGTGGATGAAGTGGAAGGAGTAATGGTATTTCAAAGAAAAACTATTTCCTAAATGAATGTTATTAAATGAGGTTAGTGGATATGATGCCCCATCGATGGTACTTGTGGGGAAGAATGAGATAGATGATGACACAAAATAATAAATAAGGGGTGGGATGTGATGGATAGATGAATGGATGGGATTGAAGATGTTGAGATAGATGAGGAAGAAGATAAAATATAATTGAGAAATGAGCTATAGATTGATGATGCCCCTAGCAAAGATACATGCATAGGGAGTAGAGATGATTGTGTCATGATTGTCAACACATTTTGAGAGGGAATCAATTGTAACATGATGATGATAGGATTAATAGGCTGCAATATTTGATGTATCTCAAGCAAGGATGCATGAAATGAAGAGTTGTTAGAAAGAATAAGATGATGATTTAAGATAAAACAATGAGTAAAGAAAGCTCACAGCTAAATTTAATTACTATGATGAAGGAGATGAAATAGAAGAAATGATAGAATTAAGTGACTAAAATATTGCATTATATCAACTAAATGAGTGTAGTCATATAAAATAAAAAAATTTGGTAACTTGAGTGTGGCTAATGGCACCCAATCCATAGGTCCATCTTTCTTTTTCTAATGACCTATATAGGCATGTTTTCACTGATTTATAGTCATATATAGCCTCCCAAAATAAACCCTTATTGACCTAGATTTCTCTTTCCATGCTTAACCCATACCCATAGGTCTTGTCATCTATAGACTATAGTTTCGAAACTTGGACTACAATATTGAAACCCAAGGTGTCTTATTTCTAGCATTGTTGTTTGAGTGCATTTTAGCTTCTAAAGGTCATATTATTTTGAACCCTTATCCTAATTAATGTTAGCCTAATGTAAATTCATTTAACCCATGATCATTAAATACCCTATAAAATGCCATTCAAAGTCTATTTAGAAAGGTTAACACTCATTTACAAGAGATAAGCAAGAATACAAGCAAGACTACTAAAGCACTTTTCTCTATTCTCTACATAAAACTATCCAATAGCATTTCAAGCTTATTCAAACCTTTACACCAGTTGTTAGTCATTCCAAGTACACCTAGTTTTTCATTTACTTGCATTTTCATCACACTATTTGTGATGTCCCTTACTTAGGGGCTCTCTTATCTGCACAAAAGCTCTGATACCACTGTGATGTCCCTTACTTAGGGGCTCTCTTATCTGCACAAAAGCTCTAATACCACTGTGATATCCCTTACTTAGGGACTCTTTTCTTCCTACAAAAGCTCTGAACAACTATAATATCCCATTCAATCAGGGAATATAGAAACATATAAAGCTCTGAACAAGATACAATTTGCAGAATAGATTCAAACATGCATAAACAATTCACAGATCTTATCATTCATCCAACTGATTACAATAGATGTCCTTTCTTATGCAAACCAAAGAATATTACAGATATGGTCTTAAAACCCTAAAATTATGTGAACTGGGAATAAACTTGCAATTCTGGAAAGTCTCGGCCTGCTGTGTCAAACACACAGTCGCCAACGTCGATCGAAATACTGCCGACGTCGATCTCTGTAGGTCCTTATCTATTGATGTCGGTCCTAAGACAGCCGATGTCGGTCACTGGGGATCTCTGTCTGCCGGTGTCAGTATCTACGGGAATCTGTACGGACTTAGTATGGCCGCCAACCTGTCTGTTCTTAACCCCTGAATGTTGAACCACTTGATCTGAAGATATACTATTCTAATACAAAATATCTCTATCTGTATAATTTATTGGATCAAAAACTAAATAAAGATAAATACCTAAAATATCTGTAATAACTTCTGTGTGAAGTTATCTCTCAAATCTGTACCTCTGTGATAACTTCTGGATGAAGCTATCTCTCAATTTGGCAATAGATCAGCTAATCTTTCACAACCTCTGAATCGCACACAATGAAGAGTTGACGTTCTCCACTGCAAATGGAATCCTGGAACCCTTGGCTCAGTCTTCACAGAAGAATTTCTTCAATTTTCAATAATCAATAATCTATGCATAATCCATAATGGCCTCCATGTGAAACCCTTATACCCTCAAAAGATATGCTTGCCCTAATTAGGGTTTTCTTAAATTAGCATTAGGTTTTCTAATTTAAAATTAGAGCAAATAATTAATAATTAATCATTAATGAGACCAAATAATTAATATTTGATTAAATCAATCAAATATTAATATCTCCCTCAATATACGTCGGATCCTCAAACCGATCGAAGCAGGTGAATCAGGGAGTGATTCCGCACATGACCATACCAAAATAAAGGTGCTCCACTGCATATCAAATATCCCTAAAAAGTAGGAGCTCAGGCCCAATGCATCTGAAATACCCTGAATGCAAACCAAATGTAGAAATTCTGTGAATCAAAGTCAATCCAAGCTCCATTATGACCCTCTATCCATCCTATTAGCCTACGAAGGTCGTATAATAGGCTAATCATCAAGACTGTCAATGTCCATGAAAAAGGGGACATGACAATCTGCCCCTCTGGAAATTGCTTGTCCCCAAGCAATCTCAGAACAATGAACTACTCGATCCACCTGGATCCCAAGGAAAAAGTTGTGTAACATCCATCATGTCACCAATCAACCCATGCGAATAAATCATCAACATCAATAGCATCAATAGTATCAAAATCAGCAACTGAAAAACTGCACTCGACACCCAAACAACTATTTGAAGACCAACTGTAGATGTCGGTAGAAGAAACCATTCTGAGGGACTCAAGCCAACTAAAATATCAACCCTGTCAAAATTCAAGTCCCTATCTAACTGATACTCACACCCAACTGGACCGTGGATATGACAATCATTGGTCCCTGAGTCACTGACACCAAAACTAATCTCTAGATGCAAAGAAGAATAAGGAGCATACCTCACCGTATGATGCTAGTAAGAACCCCCAAACTCTGCGTTTGGCTCACTATTGCCAAATTGGGACTCAATGGATGGCTCCAATCTTGGCTCAACAAACATCACCTCAACATCCCTGTAAGGTAATATAGTAGAAAGGGTTCGTAAAATCTCCTCACCCAATCTGCTAATAGCACTAGAACCTCAGACAAGAACACCCTCTTTCATCTGATGTGAATCCAGACGAACACCTGTACTATCCAGCAAGTACTCCATGAATGGTTCAGTGCAGTAAAAATTATATGTGCTAGCATCAACATACTCCCCCACACACCCCAACTGATCTCTTTGTAAAGGTGGCACAACCAACTGTACCACACTGTCATCCGTGTGAGAATAATCAATCTGGAGACTCGACTCCACTGGTATCTCAAGCTCATCAAAATCAGGTACTCCCAAATCCTGAACATGTGTATCAGCATCAATAATATGTTCCTCAGCAACAACTGTAGGTATGTACTCACCACCAACCACCTTAATATACAAATGATCATCCATACTCTGTAAATCAACGCCAAAGCTCATATCAATAGACGGAGTATCAACAACTATAGCATCACTGTCTAACTCTTCCATACGAAAAGAAACAACCAGTGAAACTAAGTCCTCAAAACTGTCCACTGCATTCTCCTGAGTATCATCTGCAATAATCGGATCCTAGGTCTCTGCTACAATCTCTGCCATAGTTGATAGATCCTCAACCCTCAGTGCACTAACATCTGAGCACACCTGTACACTCTGAGTGTAAGCATCTAACTCATCCTCATCTTCACTATATCCTATCTCATAATCATAATAATTATGGGACATGCTACTCTCTCGTCTAAGTGATCTGTAGTGCTCTCTCCTCAGCTTGACAAAATGATCAAAGGTCGTCCTCTCTTGAACATGAGGAGGTAATAAGTCCCACTCATCATTCGCTGTCATATACCGCGTGGGTTTGTTTTTGGATGAAGGATATGAAAGAGATTCATTCAACCTCTTCAAATTGAGTTCCAACTTCCTCATATCATAGTCCCACCGACTCTGAGTATATGAAGTCATTATGATACTTCATTGATTCAACTTACCCAAACTACCCAACAGGATGGCAAGACATTAGCTCTGATGTGCCCAACAGGATGGTAGGAATTTGGCTCTGATACCACTGTGATGTCCCTTACTTAGGGGCTCTCTTATCTGCACAAAAGCTCTGATACCACTGTGATGTCCCTTACTTAGGGGCTCTCTTATCTGCACAAAAGCTCTGATACCACTGTGATATCCATTACTTAGGGACTCTTTTCTTCCTACAAAAGCTCTGAACAACTGTAATATCCCATTCAATCAGGGAATATAGAAACATATAAAGCTCTGAACAAGATACAATTTGCAGAATAGATTCAAACATGCATAAACAATTCACAGATCTTATCATTCATCCAGCTGATTACAATAGATGTCCTTTCTTATGAAAACCAAAGAATATTACAGATATGGTCTTAAAACCCTAAAATTATGTGAACTGGGAATAAACTTGCAATTTTGGAAAGTCTCGGCCTGCTGTGTCGAACACACAGTCGCCGGCGTCGATCGAAATACTGCCGACGTCGGTCTCTGTAGGTCCTTATCTACCGACGTCAGTCCTAAGACAGCCAATGTCGGTCACTAGGGATCTCTGTCTACCGGTGTCGGTATCTGCGGGAATCTGTACGGACCTGTACGGACTTAGTACGGCCGCCAACCTGTCTATTCTTAACCCCTGATTGTTGAACCACCTGATCTAAAGATATACTATTCTAATACAGAATATCTCTATCTGTATAATTTATTGGATCAAAAACTAAATAAATATAAATACCTGAAATATTTGTAATAACTTCTGTGTGAAGTTATCTCTCAAATCTGTACCTCTGTGATAACTTCTGGATGAAGCTATCTCTCAATTTGGCAATAGATCGGCTGATCTTTCACAACCTTTGAATCACACACAATGAAGAGTTGACGTTCTCCACTGCAAATGGAATCCTGGAACCCTTGGCTCAGTCTTCACAGAAGAATTTCTTCAATTTTCAATAATCAATAATCTATGCATAATCCATAATGGCCTCCATGTGAAACCCTTATACCCTCAAAAGATATGCTTGCCCTAATTAGGGTTTTCTTAAATTAGCATTAGGGTTTCTAATTTAAAATTAGAGCAAATAATTAATAATTAATAATTAATTATTAATGAGACCAAATAATTAATATTTGATTAAATCAATCAAATATTAATATCTCCCTCAATATACGTCGGATCCTCAAACCGATCGAAGCAGGTGAATCAGGGAGTGATTCCGCACATGACCATACCAAAATAAAGGTGCTCCACTGCATATCAAATATCCCTAAAAAGTAGGAGCTCAGGCCCAATGCATCTGAAATACCCTGAATGCAAACCAAATGTAGAAATTCTGTGAATCAAAGTCAATCTAAGCTCCATTATGACCCTCTATCCATCCTATTAGCCTACGAAGGTCGTATAATAGGCTAATCATCAAGACTGTCAATGTCCATGAAAAAGGGGACATGACACTATTACACCAAGCACTTCAATGGGAGAAATACATGTAATTGTATCCCTCAAAGTATTGTTATGTAGGTAGCATACCCACACATGGGATGTGAATTGCATCCAACATATCTTTTACACACTAACCCCTCCTCTCTTTTCTCCAAATTTTATATTTAGGTTCAAGTACAAAGAGGACCTAGAGTATTGAAGACTAAATCAAGTACACAATGAGATCCATGGACTTTTAGACTTTAATATTTCATAAGTATGGTCAAATAGACCTAGCACACAAAACCCAGAAAGATTAGATCACTAGGACAATAATGCTGAGATAGGACTTCAACATTAGAACCTAGGGTATCTTACTTTTGGTACTCTTATCTAATCAAGAAATTAACTCTAAATTATTATTTGTGATAGTCTCCCAAGCTTACACACATATTTCTAGACCCTGTCTTAGTCATAATAACACAAAATCAAATAAGTTTAATATTCTCTCTCACTAATATTTTTATAAAATCCCTAACTACAGTAAAATTTCATAAATTATTAGCCTAATTATTGTACATTATTAACTAATTTTTTATACTTAGACCTATTTATTATTTAAGAATTTAACATCTAATTTTCCAAAAATAATAAATCATTTGGTGAACCTGACATACTTAGAATTTTGCATAAGAACCCTAGAAACCCTAGGGTAAATTCCTAGCTAATTTTTCCCATTAATTTTTGAATTTTTTCTTGATTATTAAAATCATAAATTCCTTTCAAATTTTAAAAATTTGTATTAAATTTTAAAATAAATTTATTTCAAACCCTAGTTTCATACTCTAGGTCCCAATAATTTTCTAGCATTAATCGAATAATTTCTCAATTTTTTACTTGCACATTAAATCCAAAATTTATCTAAAATTTTAAAAATTTTGTAGTAAATTTTAAAATAAATTTATTTCAAACCCTAGATGCATCAACTATATCCTAGTAATTTTTGAGTATTTTTCAAATCATTTTCTAAAATTTTAGTTGCATAATAAAGTAAGAAAATCACTTCAAATATTAAAAATTCAATAGTAATTTCAAAAATTTATTTTTCTCAAAACCCTAGTTGCATCTACTAGGACCCATTAAATCAAACACTTTTCCATAAATTTTTGAATTTTTACTTACATAATTAACTCAAAAATTCAATTTCAATTTAAAAAATTCATAGTATTTTGCAAAACTATCACTATTAAATCCCTAGTTGCATATACTAGGACCTATTTGCTTCTTGAGGTATCACCTTACATCCATAATCAAATTACAATAATGATTCTCACTTATGTATAATTTTTATTACATTTATTTTAAATAAAAAGGAAACCATAATGGGACCTATAATGTACATAAATGATGAAGTCTATCATATGTTAGTACAGAGTTTCATCCTTTGCATTTCATGCTTATGTTTCATTATATGGGATGATATTACAAAATTCGTTGCCAAAAATGCACAAAATTTCAAAAAAATAAAATTCATATTTTGTTTTGCTCATATGAAATAATTAACAACTCCAATTTTCTAAACACATTTTAAATGTTATGTTTTATGTCAAAAGCTTATATGCCTTTACACAAAAATTCATGATCTCTACCCTTTACTTTCTATTTATCACATGGAATTTTTTTCAAGTTTATCATGCCAAATGCATTTGAAATATTATGTTACATATCAAAAGTTTGTATGCACTTATGAAAAAATTCATGATCTCTATCCTTTAATTTATATCACTCATGTGGAAATTTTTTCAATCTTATCATGCTAAACATGTTAGAAATGTTATGATTCATGTCAAAATTTTCTATGCTTTCATGCACAAATTCATGCTCTCTCTCCCTTGATTGCTATCTCTCATGTGGAATGATCTTTATAAACATCTTGTTAAACAAATTATTACTCTAATTACATGCATTTTATTCCACATACATGGTTTATACCTAAAGGATCCATTGAATAGGCTAACACCCACCTGTCAAGTTTTAATGGCATATCTTATGCACAATAAACAATTTACTTCTTCTCCTCTTCCCCAAGAGGGTGATAGTTATTTTACCTCTAACCAATTCCATGTTATAACCCCTCCAAAATGTGAGGCAGCCTACACTATTTTTCTTAATGCATAGATTCAGCGTATAGCTTCTTCAATCCTCTTCAATATATGTGCTTACAAGTTTAATTAGAAGTAACTAGGGATTGGACTTGTAAGGCTCTAAGGGATCAAATCACCAGTATGATCAAGTAATTTTAATATTTATAAACATATAATGAGATATTACATGACAATATCACAACATTGCAAAATTAGATTATAATACAAAAGCCTCAAAGGTACCCTAGTGTCAATCATGTATATGCACATTCACCTAGTCAATTGGTTACAAACAATTTTATATATCCAAATAAAAAATCACAACAAAGTAACTCTACAAATAGTTATTTAAAAGGAATTAAATGATCAAATAAGAGTTCAAGTGAGGTTCTAAGGTAAATAATTAAAGGTAAGTTGATGAAACTACCTCCTCTACATGCAATGAGAAGATCTAGATATTATTGTGCATATCGTAAAATGCATGGGTATCCCACAGATTCATGTTTGGAATTAAAACAACATATACAATAGATAATTTCTCATGAGGACCCTATACAAGGTAAATATTCAAGCAATCCATAATGGCATAGGAGCACATTCACAAAGGGTCAAATTTAGAAATAATACAAAAATGGTTACCAAAGCATAACTCAGAACAAGAAAAGGATCAAAAAGCAAAATAATAGAAATAAATAGTACCATAAGCACATTTAAAGCAAAAAAAAGATGAAAATATACCTCCAAAATGAGTCTCAAATTTCAAATCAGTATGGGTTTGGTCAAAAATATCTAGAATAGTTTGATTATCAAGGTCAAGGGTTGGGAAAATAGGCTTAATGCATCACTACTATTCTATCAATTGATAATATTTGTTAGCAAGGTTTGGGATTTATTGAACATATTACAAAAAACCATTCACAAAAATATTTCATCAAAGGAAATGATCTAGATAAAAAAAAGTTAACAACAACATTTCATTGGTTCAAAATAAAGATGATAATCATAAGTGGAATAATACATGTTATTATGCTTTCAAAGATACCAAAAATGAATCCAAATATTTAGAATCATATTCAAAACCATTCCCTCATGCTTCATAATCATTTATGATTCCTTTATTTGATAAAGGACACCATGATAAGGAGTTTCCCATGAGACTCATCGCTTAGTATCATTTCTTCTCAGTTTTTATTATACATAGTTTTTTTACTTACTTGTACATAGTTCCTTCTCAAATTTCTTATGCATAGTCTTCATGAGATTGATTATACATAGCTTATATCAAAATATCAAAAACATTCAAATAATTCAAAAGCACAAAATCATCTTAATTATATGCATACTACATGTTTTACATTTCTAATCCTATACTAGACTTACATTTTCTATTCTATGCTATTGTTTACCAATTTATCTACATTAACATGCTTCACTTGATCTCCTTTGAGTGTGTGTAGTGACATATAGATCTTTGATTGCTTCACTCTACCCATTGAGGGGGCATCCTACTTATACATCAAGACATACATTGATATACATACCCACTGGTGCATCTTCTACATGATTACACCATCCAGGTTATGTCATTCCTACACTACACACTCCAAGTTATCATGTTGATGTACATTACTTACTAGATTTCATATTACTATATCAACATTTCACTAGTATTTATTACTTGTGTATCTCTTATCATATAGCTAGTCTTGTACTAAAAATGTATTACATACTTTCAATAGTTAGGTGTGATTCTATCTTTATAGTTATTACATGCTTTCTCTTATTGCTTAGTGTAACTTATTGGATTACATTTCTAGTTCTTGCTTGTTTCCTGTTTGTGCATTAGGATATTTGCCAATGTCCTCTTTTATTCATGTGTATACCTTGGGACATTTTCCAGTGTCCTTTGCCTGCACTCCTCTATGTGATTTTGGCTTCCACACCAATTTTTTTTGTTTCAATTTTATGTGTATATATCATTTGAACATGCCTTATATGTTTATTTTCTAGTTTGAGTGACATGTGCCCATGTCCCTTTTTTGCTTAGCCCCTTGGCCATTGTTGTATGATTCTTACTTTTTTATTTGTATTCTTGTTTTGATCATTTTTCTTATTTGTAATGCCATGATTCATATCATGCATTTCCTTGCTTTCTTGGATTCCATGATGGATATCATACTCCATCCCTCCTTGCTAACAACTATCATTTTTTATTCTAGTTTAGTATATTGTATATATTATTACATTGTTATATCTATCTAGGCATACCCCTATTGATCTAACAATATCTCAATACAAAATTTGCTATATCTTATAATATCTTGTTAATTATCATTGATATATCATGTATATTTCTAGTTTAACACACTTGTAAGGTTCCTTCTTCTGAGGGCAGTCATTATAATGGCTTCAACCCTACCCTCAAAAGAGGGGGAAATTAATAGGGGTTTTTTCATAGAGATCAAAGCTCCTAAATGGATGAAAAATTAATTTTTAGAACACTCAAAACAAAATTTAGACATCAATCTAGGTATAATAGATCAAACAAACAATAGAGAATCTAGGATAGTTACCAGATTTGGCCTTAGAAAATAGTGCCAAAGTTGGATTATAGCAATGGCTAGTAAGGTGTCCTATTTTTAGTGCTCTTATCTAGATAGGAAAAAAAATAGTTTTTCCAAAAATAGATAGAAAAGTGAGTTTAGTCACAAGTTTATCAGCTCAGTACAGTCTAGATTCAACATGTTTTAGTACAATTTTTGCTTAGAAAATATAGATATAAGTGGCATTATGCACAACAAGATGGCTCTTACTTCTATTTTTATATTAGGTAGTTGATATAACTTCTAGATCAGAATCCATGTTCTAGACACCAGTGAATGGGGGAAATGTGCATGACACATTGATCATCCCCTTTTTCTGAGTTTAGTTTATTTTCTAAGCATTTCTTAGCAGTTATGTACCTTAATCCATCTGTAGGTGGTTGGTATATTTTTTTAAGTTTGGATTTCATACAATATTAACGTAAGTCTATTGCACTAGTTTCAGAGTGGCTTTCATATAAGCC
The DNA here is from genome assembly GCA_037957365.1 of Torreya grandis. NCBI lineage: Eukaryota > Viridiplantae > Streptophyta > Pinopsida > Cupressales > Taxaceae > Torreya > Torreya grandis. The sequence goes on from JARHVA010000663.1 coordinate 1,053,618, forward strand.
TAATCAACATCTTTAAAAATGCCCGAGAGTGGCCTAGTTTCTATCATACTTTCAGCTATACATGCCAACATTGTCAAATCACAGTACATTCATGGGCTTGAAGATCCATCTCATATGACATTTATTCCATATCATTATTACTTCATAGCTTCAATTCATGGGGTAGTGATGGAGTGAAAGGCTAGCTAGCATTTGTATTCTTGAGCCACCTATTTAGAGGGATTAGACACACAATCCAAACATTGATTGACACACACATGAATCATTAGATTCACTCAATTGATTATGATGGATCAAAATGGCCTACCTTTGAATTTTTAAGCCACTTCTATGGAATTGAGTACTCACCTCTATTCATGATATTACTGTTGGTACAACACACACCTAATACAATCCAAGACCACAACAAGTTTTGTATTGGTTCACATACTTGGTGAGGTGTATTCATTACTTTCTCTTCCTCTCTCTCTTACCCAAATTTTATACATTCTTATTTTAGATATATAATATCTAGTAAGTACTAATCTAATCTATGTTTTTAATTTCAAATTCACACTTCACACCATGCTCTCTCTACACACATCCAACATCACACAGCTTCATGAGCTTCACCTTTGTAGGTAAGTTTAGGAATGAATTCTATTTTTCATTTATCCTAGTATTTTTATTTGATTCATAAATAAAATAAAGGGGGTCAAATTTAGTCATATAAAATTCAAAGTTTGGTAACTTGAGTGTGGTTAATGACACCCAATCCATAGGTCCATTTTGCTTGCTCTCATGACCCTCATAGGTATGTTTTCATTGATTATTAATCATTTGTAGCCTCCTAGATTGAACCCTTACAGACCCAAATTGATCTTTATATGCTTAATCCATACCCATAGGTATTATTATCCATGGAAAACAACACCCAAACTTATAATGTAGTGTTGAAACCTAGGGTGTCTTATTTTTGGTGTTGTTATCCAAGTGCATTTTGGCTTCTAATGGTCATATTATTTTGAATCCTTATCTTAATTTATATCGGCCTATCAAAAATTAATTTAACCATTGACCATTAAATTAACTTTAAAAGGACATTTAAAGTCCATTTAGAAGGGTTGTCACTCATTTACAAGAGAGAATCAAGAATACAAATAAGACTACTCAAGTACTTTTCCCTATTCTCTACATACAACCATTCAATAGTATATCAAGCTTATTCAAACCTTTACACTAGTCTTTAGTCATTCCAAGTAAACCTAGTTTCATATTTACTTATATTTTCATCACACTATTGTACCAAGCACTTCAATGGGATAATTACATATAGCTTTATCCCTCCTTAGAGTATTGGTATGTAGGCAGTGTGCCCACACACAAGGTGTGAAGTGCATCTAATATATCCTTTACACTCTAACCCCTACTCTCTTTTATTCAAATTTTATATTCAAGTTCAAGAAAAAAGAGGACCTAGAGTACTAAAGACTAAATTAGGTACACAATGATCTCCATGGACTTTTAGGCTTTGATATTTCATAGGTAGGGTCACACATACTTGACGCACAAAACCCAGAAAGGTTAATCACCAAGATAATATCATAGAGATAGGAATAAAACACTAAAACCTATGGTGTCCCACTTTAAACTCTCTTATATAATCAAGAAATAAACTTCAAATTCCTTTTTATGATAGTCTCCCAAGTCTGCACACATATTTCTAGACCCATTTATTATTCAGGAATTAAATATCTAATTTCCCAAAAATAATAAATCAATGAGCCATAATATGATGATAAAGTTATGGTTCGTGTCATGCCCCAATTGAGGGAAGAAATCATAAACTATGAATGATTAATTGACCAATTAGTGATAATGGATGAAAGATGAGGAAAATATGAATGTGGTGACTTATCAAGCCCAATTGATAGGTGCAATTGATTAATGAAAGGATTAAAGAGATGATTGTGAGGATGGTGATTGATCAATAGACTGATTTATTAATGATTGATATTATGGATCAAAGATTTAACTGATATGAGACTAGAGGATGACGAGGGTCATGAGATATGTGAGAGTGGATGATGAGGAAAGAGATGAGAGTGGTTGAGTATCCTTGGGCATTGAAAAATATCCAAATGATGACTACATAGTTTGAAAAGTCCTTAGACTGATGTAGTCCTAACCATGGATAAGTGACAATTGATGGAGGAGGAGGAGGAGGAGAAGAAGAAGAAGAAGAAGAATATGATGATGATGATGATGATGATGTTGGTGTTGATGATTAGTTATTAGAGGATGATGTTAGTCAAATGAGTTGAGAGGATTAGATTGGTGATGGGAAATAAGGATGATTATATGATTATATAAATTATGAGGGTGTAAGTGATCAAGCCATCACAAATATCATAAGTCTCATCATTGTCTAAGAAGTCCAATATATATAACATCTAGTAGTGTACCCCATGATATAAGCATGACCAAGAGGGTGTTATGTCAAAGTGAGAAAAGGGAGAAAATAGAAAAATCTACATCATCAAAGTCACTAGTAAGCATTATTGTGGCTTTGGTAACCTCATAGCATCCTCATTCATTACCTAATAGAGAAAAAGAGATGATGCAACATAGACTCAAAATACAAAGAGAATAAAATATTTACATGATAAAAGACACTCAAATAAGCCAAATAGAATAGACAAGTAACACAAGTATTTACATGTAACGTCATTATGCCTTGTCTAATGATAAGATGGGTGATTGGGTGATGGGCTTGAATAGAATTATCATGATGTGATTATGGACTTAATATAGACTTGGGTTTGGAATATACTAATGATAAGGATTAGGGTTAAGTATTAGGTAAGGATGTGCATGTAGATAAATATTTTGGACTTAAATTAAGATAAGAAGCTAGACAAGGTATAGACTTAGACAAGACTAGTGACTTGGATAAGGATAAGGAGTTGGATAAGGATGTGGATTTGGACAAGACTTAGTGACTTGAATAAAGATAAGGAGTTGGATAAGGATATGGATTTGTAAAATAATGACATGGATGAGAATATGGATTTGGATAAGGATATGGATTTAGACTAGACAAGGGACTAGAATTAGGATAAGGCTGTTGAAGACAATAAGACAAGAAGACTAGGATGAGGAGATGATTAGGAGATAAGACAAGGTCATATGATATGATGACTAAGACATTAGATGTGATGAATGGGATAAGGTGGATATAGGATGAAATAACATATGACAAGGCAAATGAGATTTGTTTGTGGATTTTATAATTTTGAGGATTTTTGACATATTTTAAATTTTAGGTATTTCTGGGATATGTATTTACACTATATAGATGGAGTTGCTAGCAAAGGAATACCAAGCCTAGAAATCAGGATAAGGATGGATAGATAAAATAATGGGTGGGATGATAAAAGGGTTATGGTGATGTAGAAAATAAGATGAAGACTAGGGGAAAATGGACTAGGGATCATCAATGACAACATCATGAAGGAACCAGATGTATAGTTGCCTAAGTGTCTATTGGATAATATGCCAAGATGATTTTAGAACATGTCTTAAGACACATTTTATGTCCTTATGAAGGTCAAGATGGGAAGGAAGGAGTGACACAATAGGATACATTATATGGAAAAGGGATAGATGAAAAGGATGGGTTATGCCCCTAAGTGTTGAGGTAGAATGTAGATACTAGATTATTTTACCATGATGTTGGAAACTATTTTTCATCAAGGTACATGCCTAAGGTGACATAATACTATTTTTCACCATTGGATGAATGAATTTTTTTACTTTTTTTATTTTTTTTACTTTTTTGAATGTTTTTTGAATGTTTAGGCATCTCAATTTATTGGAGAATGTTGATATGTAGGATTGTCAATACTATATAGATATTTAACCAACACTTGTTTTAGAGATATATGATGATAGGATCATGCCACTATTTATAGATATATTAATGTCTTGGTGGCTTTCATTGAATATTGATTTGAAATCCTCCAAACATTTTAACTATGCATATTTGTAACCCCTAAGAGGGACAATGCTACCTAGAGATGGGAAGATGTCACTATTTTGATGATGGGATATAGGATCTGAAGGAGGGATATGATCGTGATGGATGATAAGATGGGATGGGGAGTGGAAATGGGGTTCAATAGTTGCATACATCATAGGATATGGTGGTGGGGATTCTTTAGATTGGTTCTATGAGATTATGGGATATAAGACCTTTTGATTTGATAATTCTTTGATCCAAATATTAAAAAGATGGTCACCCATCTAATTATTACTTTTCACATTCCTTTATTTTATTGAATAGGTTTAAATTTGATTACCTCCTAGTGTTAGATTATGGGCTTCACCAGAGGAGATTGATTTTTGATTGGATAGATAGTTTTAACAATTTTGACTTGATATTTCCCTAGTGCCTGATTTTGGGATTCACCAGAGTAAATTGATTTTTGACTTGATGGATGATGATTATTTTGTCTTTGACATTCCCATAGTGCCTAATTTTGGCCTTCACTAAGATAAAACATTTTTTATTAGGTCGATGATTTGAGATTTGATCATGATTTATGAATTTTGGAATATGGTATTAGACTTTTATATTTGTGGCACATGATGTTGAATGCATAAGGTAATCCAATGATGCATGTGCCTATTCATTCCTTGCATAGAGTGGGATATAGGGATTATGGAGGTAGGGTGGATGACTAATATTATGTGATGGATTAAGGGGATAATGAGTAGTATAGTCCTCATAATGATCGCTAGGATCCATATCCTCAACATCAAATAAAGTGTCCTCATATCTCAAAAGGATCATTAATAACTTCCAGAGGACATGTGTCTAAGGTTGGATCAGATCTCTTTTGACTATCTTTGATAAATAAGGATTGTAAAATTTTTGTTATGATTTCATCATCCTAAGTGGAATCACAAGATGTGCTTGGGGACTAATTATCATCCATGTTGTGGATATATTTAAAAGAGTATGCATTATCATTATCTACTACAATATGTATGAGGGATAATGTTTTTTATGAGGAATATAATTTAGATATTGGTGTTGAACATGATCCTAATGTAGATAAAACTTGTATTAGATCCAATGCTGATTTTGATGACATGATGTTGCTAGTAGAAGATTCATTGTCTATAAATAAACTCTCAACATGAGGTTTGTGATATGATGGGTGAGGGGGAGATAATAATAGAATAATGGATTTGGAAAATGTATGCCCATAGAAGGTCTCATCAGATATGGGAGAATTTGGTGTATGAGAAATAGACTCATTTTTATGAATGATTTGTCAAATTTGTGAGAACCATAGAAGAGGGATGGGATGTCTTGACCTTGGATAGAAAGGGGAAGGGATTGATCATTATTGGGAATGGAATCTTGGTTTTCTTTTTGTTATTCATGTATGTATATAGACTCATCTGGTTCATCCTTAATTTCTATGTCACCACAGTCAGTGAGAACCTATACATAGTTTTAAAAATTATGACATTGATTAACAATATGATCCCAGGTTTGATGATACATATAAAATTGATTAGCATTATACCAGGTTTGCTTAGGCTTGGTGGGATCAAGATGTCATATAGGTGGATATATCTTCATTTTAGAGGTAATAAGTTGATGGAAGAGGGATTCAAATGATATAAGAATAGGAGTATAAAGACCCACCTCATTTTATAAATTAGATGTGGAAGTATTGGACATTAGATCAAATGGTTGTTGATGTGACTGGGTGGATGGACTAGTTATAAATGAGGTGGTTAGGATAAGATTCCCTTTGTTAGTGTAATAAGGGGTAAATGATTGGCTATGACTAGTGGATAGAGGATTTGACTGTGGATGGGTATGGACTGGGGCTAAGGGGATGTGGATAGTGTCAAGAACTATGGGAAGTTAGACACCCATCTCAAGGAACCATGAGAGGAATGCCCCCTTTTTTCATTAATATACTTATTAATTATGGAAATTATTGGACTAGGAAGGTCATGAATAGGACTAGGGCTAGTGGATGGTGGAATGGAATAAGATGGGGATGAGGTTTGATGTTGGACTTGCTTGGATTGAGTATTGGATATAGAAGTGTTAGAATTGGAAGAATGTGATGATGATGTCATGACATTAGGGGATGATGTAATTGATAAGATATGTTTCTCTTTGTTAGTAAGATGAGGCAATGGTGATGTATTATGATTACTATATGGAAGATTTGATTATGGATAGGTATGAATTGGGGCTAAAGGGATTTGGATAAGGTTAATACCTTTAGGAATTTAGACACCCTTCTCAAGGAGCTGCAAGAGGACTGCCATGGATTTTTAGAAATATACTTATTAAACAAGGAAATTTGTGAACTAGGAAGGCCACGACTAGGATGAAGAGTAGTGAAGGGTGGAATGGAATGGGATGGGGATGAATATTGATGAAGTACTTGCTTAAGATATACCCTTAGGTTTATGGGCTCAAAATCATTAGGAAGGTGGGCACCCATCTCTAATATCCATAAGAGAAATTTGTCTTTATTATCCATGATGTATTGATTAATTAGGGTGACCACATTACTAAATGATGAGATCAATCCTTATGAAATAGGGGGTTATGGATGGGGAGGGTTATGGGATGTTGTTCTGGTCTAAATGGGATCAAGGTTGGAAGGTATGAAAGAATACATTTCTAGTGCTCTCAAAAGGACATCATCCCTATTAGCCAAGATGTATTCATCTACAATAACTAAGTGTAAATCCATGGAAGATAGATGATAAAAGATGGATGATAGAGGGGAGATAATGTGGAGCTATACTAAAGATTAGATATGATCTCTTGAATGAAATAGGTCTAAATGACTGAGCTAGTGTGACAAGTAATGATGAGGATGAGATTGATAGAATGTGATTGAGATGATGTAGGGTTAAATTTTAGATTGATAGTACAAAAGTGCTAGTGATTTATCAATAATGCCGAGTTTACAAGCTAGCAAAAGGATTGGGGATTTAATGGGCACCTAGATTCAAACAAGATGATGATTAGATGGGTGCTAGTTATGAGTAGGTAAAATGATTGGATGATAGAGACTATATTTATGATGATTAGTTGATATCATAATAAATATAGTCTCTATCATCTATATCATAATATTTATGATGATTAGTTGATTACAAGAAGACATATTTAGGTATAACGCCATTGGTGGTAAATTTTAGATGTCGATAGTTTGCCCTTATTTGGGAAGGCATTGTAAGCTATAAGTATAGTAACATATTTTCAAATAATAAAAATGTTATTTGTGTTTATGACTTTAATGGAAATGGATGAAATATAGGATTCCCCCTCAAGGGAGTGGTTGGGAAAAGGGGTCATTAAACAATCCCTCAAAAGAAGGAAATGAGGTGACCAAACAAATGAAAATGATAGGGTGATAACATAATGATTTGTCCAAAGTTGGTCAAAGTTGGTCAAAATCATTGAGTGTGAAAGTGGGATGGTGTAAAATGGTTTGTCTAAAGGCTATTATAATAATTTTACACTAATAGTGACAACATGATATGATAAAATAATGATTTTCCCAAAGGAAATTATAATAATTGAGAAGATGGAGATATTTTAGTTAGGATAGAGAAAGAAGATAAAACATACCTAGGTATGTAGAAGAAAGTAAATGATTTAGAATTTGTGATAACCTAATGATTTGCCCAAACGTGGTTATAATCACTAAGAATGTAGGTGGGATGATGTACAATGATTTTACCATAGGTGGTTATAATCATTGGACCTCGATTATGGAAAACGTGATTGATAGTTGATGATTAAAAACATGATGATGATAACTTGATACAGAGGATAAATATGAATTGGGATAACCTGCTAGTAGAGAGATGTTTTTCCAAACTAATAAAGGTTGAAATTCTTTCATTTTTTAATTAATCTATTTGAGATATGATTGGCATTAGATCAGGATTATTGTTGGTACTGGTACCAAGGAGATGTTGATACTACCATTGCTATGTAGACCTCTCAAAGCTAATTTTTTTTATAACACTTAATGGTAGGCATCATGATAGAACATCATGAGGACTTGGATATAATATGCATAAGGACTAACTCCCATGATCAAATACATAATTGAAAATAATGCACTAATGATAAAAACCATGATGAAAATGTTGATGTATGAATATGGATGGATTCAAGAATAAGTGCATAAGTAATCACCCAATGAATGCACATAGACTTTAATCAAGTTAACAATAATTAAATCAAATAAATAAACACACAAAGAAAGGTTTAGTCACAATGTTGGCATAAATAACAACACAACAAAAATAATACTATTTCCCCTAAAAAATAGATGACAAATTAACAAACAAATAAGATGAAGGAATATAAGAAAAGGAAGGGGGTGTTTGAGATGTCTCAAAATGAACAAGGTAAGTGGATGTTGCTACATATTTATATGGATGATATATCCAGCAAATATTTAGGATAAATGCAGTTCTCCTAGGAAATGGGATATAAGAAAATGTTAAGAGAGAAAATAAACATGATGGATGTGATAGAAGAATATGAATGAACTCATAAAATGGTGAGAGAGTGGGATAAAAGGACAAAAAAGATTGGGAAACTAAGTGACAAGGGATTTCTTGTGACTTGAATAAGGGTTCCCAAAATCCCTAAGGGAAAGGAAAGGTCTATGTTTTTGGTTTTTCTAAATGGATTTATTAATGTTTATGGAATTTTGGAGTATTTAAACTCAATAAAGAATGACAAAACACTAAATGGTCCAAGCTCACAAAATGGTGAGGGCATGGAAAACTTGAATGTTGATCACAAAATGATAAGAGAATGATAGAAATGGT